>JBCAMP010000134.1:137500-247500 GCA_039654775.1 Spinibarbus caldwelli
ATTTTCTGGGATTTTATCGATAACGATAACCAGGCGATATTTTGCTGAGTGTGTTATTGTGCTGGTATCTTAAGGACTATCGTGGACAGCTGACTCCTAAAGTTTTTGATATTCTTCATATTCTGTAAGGTCAGTTCACAGCAGTGATTGAAATTAACCTTTTCCAATACGTTTAAATTCATTTCTACCTTTTATGGGCATTTTTACCTTTATAAAGCCATTTTTTCTAAAAGGGTGCATCTTTTGAGTCAAATTTAATCAGTCAGTTAGATTCATGAGACATTTGGGCTGTTACCAGGCAAATGAAATCAGTATCAACAAAACTCATCTTTGCAATGCAGAGGAAACACAGAAAAGCATCTGAAGTGGCATTTAGATGTTTACACACTGTTTACACACTAATGCATGAAATGAATGCATTCAACCTGCAGTTACAAATGCATAAATAATATTTTGATATATTAAACATAAAAGGTTGAATACTGATATTTGAAATTATTTAAAGGGCACCTATTATGCAAAATTCACTTTCACATGTTGTTTGGAGATACAGTGTGTGCATAATTATTAGGCAGGTTTTCTTTTACAGATAAAATGAGCCAAAAAAAAAAAAAAAGAGATTTAACTCAGACTAAAAGTCAAAAATTATTAAATGCTCATGAGAAGGATGCAAAAATAATGCAATAATAGAATTTGCAAAGTTAGGGCATGACCATTGGGCAGCGAAATGCTCATTGGGTCAGCACGGTCAGAAAAAACAGGTGGAGAAGAAAAGACACGTTAACTGCAAAGGACTTAAGAATTAAGGTGAAGAATTAGGTGAGAAACCATCAGGAATCCTTTAGTCTCCAGCGCAAGCATTTTCCAGAACTGCAACCTTCCTGGAGTCTCCAGAAGTGCAATGTGTCGGGTTCTCAGGGACTTTGCTTGGGTAAAAAAAATCCTAAAAAATGACCCTCACTTAATAAGAATAACATGCTAAAGTTTTGTGAAATACATGAAGACTTATAGACTTTATAGGCTTTATGGACAGATAAGTTGAGAGTGACTCTTGAAGGACCAGCACCACATCCTCTTGTACCATTCTTTAAAGAATTTATCTTCCAGAATCTGGCAGTACGTTTTAGGAGCTCATTTTAGTCCATCTCTGCAAGACAGACTTTTCAGGATAGGATAATTCTGCATACCTGAATATAAGGAGTTTTTGACTTCCAGCCTTCATGGACAATTATATATCACTTATAAATGATTAAATACAAAATCAATAGTAGTTATTAAGATTGATGTGGTTTGGAATTGGTAAAATGTGCTTGGAAAAAAAATATGACCAGAATATCAACTTGCCTAATAATTCTGCACACACTGTAAATGTGTGTTGCAGTGTGTGTACACAACCACCCTATAATGATAAAAATCCACCCACTCCTTTTTGTTAATCTTCATATATCATTAGCAGCGTCTCAGAGTAAGCTGATCACAGAATATGTAAAGTATGATGTCACAATTTACCAGCCCCGCCCACGATTGTTGATTGACACTGCCATAAGGTAGCCGAGACACCCATTTTGCCATGTTTATCTTCACACTGGCTAGAGCAATTAAAAGCAGCATTCAAGTAAGAAATGTCTTCTTATTAAGGCTATAGATGTTATTCAGTCCAGAGTAGTGAGTGATTCTCTGCTTTTATTTTATTCTTTGGGTCATATTAATAGCATAGACAGCAGTATATGTACTGTATATTACGCTGCTGTCACTTAATACACAGATCTAATATAAACGTGATTTCTTTCCCAGATGTTTACATTCACAAACATAACCGACTGTGTTTTTGTAACTTATGCCTGTTTTTAACAAACTCTTGTGTGAAAGAGTTTAGTACTCACACGCCCTGTGCAGCCACTTTCTATATGCGTGCTTCGGATGTTTACGCTCAGAAAACCATATATCAGAAGTTTAAACTAATATGGCTTTAAAACGCATGATTTAGCACGAAAGACATGGTAATCAAAACCAAACTTGTTTTTTTTTTTTTTTTTAAGCAGTTATGAGCTGTAAAGGCACCTCCCTCTTCTGGAAAAGGGGCAGGGAGCAGCAGCTCATTTGCATTTAAAGAGACATGCACTAATACAGTGTGTTTCTGCTTCCACTCAAAATAGGCATTTTCAAAATGATATGATAAATGATCTGTGTATTTTGAGCTGAAACTTCACAGACACATTCTGGGGACACCTGAGACTTATTTTACATATTGCAAAAAGGGCATAATTGGTGCCCTTTAAAAATGAAAAGATACTTTAAATGTGAAATTAAAACCACCAGTAGGTGGCAGCAAGTCACTGTTAATGAGTGAGTCATTGTGATTGAACCGAATCATTTAAACGGTTGATTCATTCAGAACGAAACGTCATGTTGCTCAGAGACGCAAAACAGTGCTGTGGCTGGGTTTGGAATTATTTTTGTTCAAAAACAGGCAATATGGTGTCTATAATGTAAGTCTCTTAAAGGTGCAATAGGTGATTGTCTTCAGAAACATCTTTTGTTATGCTGGCTGAAAGTCTCTTCACATCCCGATAGCAATCATTAAGTTAAGTGGTCTAAAAGTATTTATATATTCTGTGGAAGGCGTAGGACCAAGAAATGTTCGTCCAATCAAAACGCTCAGTCCGAGCATTTTAATTTGCTTTTCTACCTGTCTGTCAACGCATGTATTAGCATACCTCTGCGCACCCTGTTCGCGCAGACACGATATGTCATCAGCGCAATCACGCACGCTGTGCAGACAGAGCGAGAATGGCAGGCAAACTTCAACAACCCGATCTTCCTTCCTGGTATTGTAGTACTTTTACTAACTGTACTATAAAGTTTTCTGACCGGTGAATGACATGATGTAGCCCAGCGCGGTTCCCGCTCTGCATATTTTGCATGACTCTCTTAGTTAACACCTGATTCAGATAACCAGCTCATTAGAAGAGAGCTACGTGCATGAACTGTGTTCCGATTGATATGATCCCTACACAGTGTTCATTGCTTCCTACTCCCTGAACAGGGAAAATCTGTTAAAGTTTATTTCACATCGGAACATTCATTCATGGCTTTGCGCTATGCAGCGTCTTCACACACAGACGAAACTAACTAGAGAAGTGTGAAGTGTGACAATACACCTCTATAAATAAATATTATTTAAATTTACGTGTCACACATTTTAATGACCTTTTTATGGAACATATACGCTCACTTCGAACTGGAATCATGGCGGAATATCTGGTGATGTCCACTTCGCAGGGCACTTATATGACTTATAAACATCACACGTGATAAGAGATACATATGAAGTGTGCAGAGCCGGAGGGAGGACTGGGATTGGGAACTGCTGATGTTGTCTCTGTCAGAGCTCTGTTATTCTGGTCTGTGAGTGTATATGCGTTCAGGAGGCGTGGCTTTGGACGGCGATTGCAGGGAGAGTGGGACGTTCGCTTTCAGTGCTATCAGGCTAAAGTTAGCATTTTCCAAGATCTCCTATTGCACCTTTAATATTAACGTCCTGTTTATTGAACTGCTGTGCAAAATCAATATCACATTTGTAATCATGCTGATTTTTGGAAAAAAGTGTCACTCTTCGTGTCTGATTAACTATATGAAATTATATAAATATCTACATTTTCTGCCCCCATATCTTGAATTCTGCAATCATTCTAAATGCATTTTTGATAGACTGAATCATGCAGTGAAAGAACGCACTGGTCTAACGGATTAGACCATCACGTTTTGTTTGGTTTTTGCAATATACTCGATAATGTCAAATCGCACAAAACAACAATTACGATATTATTGCAGACAATATACAGTCAAACCAAAAATTATTCAGACATCAGATATAATTTTTGATATTTTTTTACTAGTGGGTGCAGGACACTATAGTTGATTTATGTAAGTGAGGATAGCAAAATAAAGTAAACTGTGACATATTATACCCAAAAATTCTTCATACAGTGGACTACCAGTAAAATGTGATTTGACACTTTGACCTGATCATGTTTTGTTACATACATTTCTATCAAAGTTATCTGACATTATCAAGATGAATTTGTTCTGACACAGTTTAACTCTTGAGTTCTTGTCGTATTTTATTACCATTTTCTAAACTACAGCAAATAAACTGTGATAATGTGAGAACTGTTGAAGGTGTTTTGACTGTATATCGCACACCCTAATGCAGAGGAGCGTGAGGCTCACCTGTGCACCCATCTG
Organism: Spinibarbus caldwelli; assembly: GCA_039654775.1. Taxonomy (NCBI): domain Eukaryota; kingdom Metazoa; phylum Chordata; class Actinopteri; order Cypriniformes; family Cyprinidae; genus Spinibarbus; species Spinibarbus caldwelli. The sequence continues at coordinate 141,749 of JBCAMP010000134.1, forward strand.
CTGTAGTAGAGCGGCAGCAGCTCTTGCGGGCCGCGCAGCTGAAACTCAGAGATGTATTTCTCCAGCAGCGTGACTGATCGCGCGATCAGCTGCTCCGGAGAGAGCGGCTCCAGCTTCTGCTGCCGCACCAGATCATTGATGCAGACGGTTGGGTTGCTGTTGCTCACGTTGAACCCGCAGCCTGTAGAAACAGCACAGGCGTCAGGCCTATAGCACTGCGAACGGACTGACCTGCTGATGAGGAGAGACCGTACCGATCAGAAGGCTGAAGGTGCGACCCGTGATGGTGGAGTTGACCAGAACCCCGCCGAGCTTCATCAGGTTACTGTAGTAGATGTCATTGGGCCACTTCAGACGCAGGTCCACGTCCTACACAAACACGAGAAAATGTCACATACATTTGCATTCATTTAACAGGAGAGCAATAATGCTGTAAATAATGTTCAGTTTCTTGCACAGACTGATCGTTTCGCTTCACAAGACCTCAATATATGGTTAGGAGTCATGGGTGTTAATTTTGTGTTGCTTGATATGCTTTTTTTGACTCTAAAAACTTCTGGTAGTCACTGACTGTCATTTTATGTGTTTCTGTGTGTGTGAGCACCTCGTATCCAGGCAGTGTTCTGACAGACTGCACTACAGCGAGGGCGGCGATGTGCTGCAGGAAGGGTATTCTCTGTCCGAGGCGAGAGTCCAGAGGCAGCTGCAGGTGCAGAGAGAACATGGCGCAGCCCAGCGGACTCAGCCAGGCGTTCCCCCCGCGGCCTGCAACACACAGCATTAATGAGTGACGCTCGTTTACTTGTTAAACCACAGGTAATGTAGCAGCCGATGGAAACCCGCTGACCTTTGCCCTGCGTCTGACGCGCCGCTATGGCGATTAACCCCACTTCCTGTGGCGCCTGCGACATCAACCTGCAGCAGAACAGAGACACGCTTCAGACCACACTGGAAAACATCAGTGCGCACTGCTAAAAATGATTTTCTTGTTTTCTAGTATAAATATCTAAACATTCTTGAATCAAAATGCATTTACATGACAAGAATATTATGTCTTGTTTTCTGAAAAATTATTAAAAAACAAAAAAAAAAATCTGCCACTGGGGCAAGAAAAATAATCTTGTTTAGCCTTTGAATTAAGATAATTTTTCTTACCCCATTGGCAGATATTTTTGCTTGTTTGAAGCAAAAACTAACAAAATTTATATTTTTTTCAGAAAACAAGACATAATATATTAATTAATTTTACTTGTCAAGTAAAAGCATCTTCATTCAAGAATTTTTAGATATTTATACTAGAAAACAAGACAAAAATACCAAGTAAGAAAATCATTTTTTGCAGTGCACTCGAGCCACATTCATGCCTGCAGCGTTTCATACAGTACAGCAGCCTCAACGGAAAATAAGAGAATTATGCAAAACCCAGAAAATCAGGCACTGAGGCATGTGCACTGATCTGTCTCATGAGGACTCAGAGCTTCTCGCTGGACCGTAATTGACCTTTGACCCCTATCACAGGCTTCCTATCCCCGTTAAACACCTCCCCCACTAAAGCAAACAGCCGTCCACTTGACCTCAGTCGCGCTGGACGTGTCAATCTCACAGTAACCGCTGCAGAAACACTCAATCACTTCTGCTGAAGTTTAATAAAGTCACTTCATGCCATTTCATCCTCTCAAACGCCAATCACACTCCACGGCCGCATCTCGCCATTTCACTTCTGAAATCAGTCAAAGAAACTCGATGAGCAGAAAACAGACGAATGTTTCTCTTCGCGTTACATGCGCAGGAATCTTGGATCTGTGTCATTCAGAGCAAATACATTTACAGAAGAGCTTCTTCAGTCTGCGGAGCTGCTCAAAGCCTGAGACACACAGAGAGCAGCATTCAGATGCAAACAGCAGCTCCGCTCTAATCCATCTATTGAAGCGCTGAATCATGGGACGTGTGTTCAGATAGAGCTGCCTATCTGCAAAAACTCCGTCAGAGAAACAGAGTTTCCAGTGTTTTTACAGCAAACCCGTCCGTGTGTGTTGTGAAGCGCTGAAAGCCAGAGTGTTTTCTGGAGCGACGCGGCGCTGACCACACATACTAATTTGCAGACGGAGGAATTCGTTTTCTCAGAGTTTTAATTGAACTGGACATTCTTGCAAGAGTAATAAATGAGAAAAAAAAACCTGCAAAAACAGAAACCCTGGCGGTCTGACGCGTCAAACTCAGAGAACTATTAAAAACACGTGCAGAATGAAAAGCACCGAAGCAACGATCAAATGTGCAAAACGCTGCAGAAACGAGAGGGATTTCAGCAGATCTTCAGTCGCTGTTCTGCTGAAACACACACACACACACACACACACTCACAGATGAAGCTGTTGAGATCATGACCTCAGAGCAGCAGCGGCCGGTTAGCCAGACGCTCAGAGTTGTGTGGTAATTGAGAGTGTTCTCAGTTGGGCAGGAGCGGCGCAGACCCCTGCGAGCGGATCGTGACGCAGCCGCAGCCGAGAGCATCAGCAGCAGACGAGCGCAGACGGAGCTCTGCAGTCCTTCAGCAGCACAAATCAGCTTTTAATAAGAACATCAGCCGCTAACGCCGCAAATAGAGACACTGCGACCTGCCTGTGTGTGTGTGGCTTCATTTAACTGATTTTTAGTGAGAAAGTAAAGGTGTAAATCTGGTTTGTGTCGCTCGTATATTTTGGTCTCATTTATGTAGTCTTTTTTTTTTATTTCAAGATTTTACAAAATGAAAGGTCACGAGACACAAAACACAAACTAGAATCACACTAAAAATGAATTTAACATCTATTTTGTGTTTTCAGTCAGAACACAGTGCTAGCAACACAAGATCACAGGTTCAGTGCCAAAGAAAAAATAAAATACAAGTAGAACTGAGATCAGAGATTCTGCTGAAGAGAGAAATGTAGAAACTCACTGAGAACGACACAAACCCGGAACGAACATGACAAAAAACTACAACAAACCTCTCAGGCTCTCTCTCTGTTTCTCTGTCTCTCTCTCGTCTTTGTTCAGCAGAAATCAATCCCTCTCAGATTAACATGTAAAGAGGCATCAAATAATTTCAGCAACACAAATATGAGATCAGCCGTGGATCACACACACAGGAATGCTCTTAGCGGCTCAATGAGGTGTGTGTGTGTGTGTGTGTGTGTGTGTGTGTGTGTGTGTGTGTGTTGAGAGTCAGTTAATCTCATTGTGAAAGCAGCTCGTCTGCAGCCGCATTAGGAACAAACCTCAGTAACGGCCTGAAAAGAGTGAAAGAAGAAAAGACGAACATTAGTAATTAAGACACAAACAATGGACGAATTTCAGTCTCTCACACGCTGCAGAGAATCAAACGGTCTGATGAAGAGCACAAATTCAGTGTTTTTACTCTCATTCATTAACCACAGTTAATGGGACACACAATCCACTACATCATTCCTGCAGAACTAGTGTCTGCTAACCAGCGAGTGAACAGATGACCAGAACACAGACAGACACCACAACCTGAGAGTGTGTGTGTGCGCGCGTGCTTTTGTTGTGGCCGCGGAGCCAAAGGGTCAGTTACCCAGAGACCCGAGGGGTCACACTCACACACACACACTCACTCACACACATAGAAACACACACACACACACTCACACACACAGAGAAACACACACACACACTCTCACAGAGAAACACACACACACACACACACACACACACACACACAGAGAGAAAGACACACACAGAGAAACACAAACACACACACACACACAGAGAAACAAACACACATACACACACACACATACACAGAGAAACAAACACACACACACACACGGGTGTGCAGATGAAGATGTTTCCCAGCAGCGCTCGAGTGTCTCAGCACAGGTCTGAAGGGGGGATTGTGCTTCTGGTGATATGCATTATATATCCCATTTTTTTTGTACATTTGCTCCCCTCAAAAATGTACACATTTGTTGTTTTGAAAAAGACCAGATCTGGAACGAACAGCTATTGTCACAAAGCACATACAAATTGTTTAATGCAAAATCAAACCTAGTTAAAAAAATTAAAAAGACAGTGACCACTCACTGCTTTTTACTAAATGAAGACAAGAAACATTTCAAATAGCATTTACTTATAAAAACATGAATTGTTAAAATATTTTAAAAATACAAAAAAATACAATATTTTTACAAAAAGTTGTGCTTGTTGCAACAAAGTTTAACAAATACTCAGAAGCAGAACAAGCGGCAGCTCTAGTTTGCATGTGCACTCTTACTGCACAGATCTGAATTAATCTATTTACACTTTAACTTCCACTGACTTCCATTCATACGCAAACACATGTAGGAGACAGGAGACGCAAGTTCATGCTAATTTTGCTGCATTCCTAAGTATGGTCAGCATAGATACTGCAATAATATTACTAATATTCGGTGTTTTGCCCATTGTCAGACTCTAAAGCGCATCAGATCTGTTAGCGTCTAACAGAAGCTCTTAAACCGATGCTCGCGATCAGAAACGCTCATATAAAGCAGAAACATGACGCATGGCACGCATCAATGTGTGGCGCTAAAACTGGATTTCCAGCAATTAGCATAAGTATATTAGTATTGATCAGGCAGGGCATAAATGTGATGATCGATCAGGGCCGTCTAATCTGTAAATGTGATTAATTGGGAAAATCCTATTTCTGGTGGAGCTGCAGCAATTACCATCTTCAAACAGAAACACAGCTGATCAATCACTTTCTGCTATTAGTAAAACACACACACACACACACACAAACTCAGTCTCATACACACTTAACACTCTCACACACTCAAACTCACACAAACTCATACACACACGCTCACACAAACACACTTTCACTCACGCACACTTTTATAGACACACATACATTCACTCTCACTCTCTCATACACACTTACTCTCACACACACACACACACACACAGTCACTGAGCAGACAGTGATGTTGTTCAGCTCACAGCATGAGCTCTTCATCCAGAGCTGCTGGTTTCAGATTAAACCCTTCGTGTCTCTGAAACTCGATCTGGCGCTCGTGACCCGCTCCGCTCCTCAACACTCGCCACTTCTCCTCCAGAGCCAGATGTATGAGAATACCAAACCAGAGCGACCAGCATCTGCTTACCATTTGAGGTAATTGCTGCTGGAGCACGCAGGTCAATTGGACTAATTTGACTTCATGTTCTAACCTGATGCTTTGGCTGCTGGGCAGCTTTCCTCCGGCCCCTCGTGACACAGAGCCGGTGTTTTCACAGGAAGTGCCGTTTAATTCCAACGGTGTCAGTTTGGGTTTTGGATTCGCTGTTAAAACAAACACTGATTGCTACACGACAGGACGACCTCAGTGTGAGAGTGTTAATTACGCTCAGAGAAGAGAAAGAGATCCGACCCGCTCTGAAAACAGCGTCTCCTGTTCCTCTGGAAAACTCCAGTGGTTTGATACCTCCACAAATGACAAAATGTGATGCTTTTCGATGATCATCCTTCAGATGATGAACGGCTTGAAAATAAAGGTTGTGACTAATGATAAACATCTTAAAATAAGCAGCCAAATGGACATCTGCTGCCTGAGCTTAAAGACCAGAGTCACATCTGGAGACGCTCAATGCATCCCTCAACCTCCAGTAGTGAAGATATAAAGCTATTATCATATTTGATACATTAATTTTTAAGGCCTCTAAATGATCAATATGATCAATTTTCTGTCGTCTGATTAATAGATTGGAGATTTTTATGCAGTCAAAGCTCTTTTAGTGTAATTGTACAAATGTCTAGCTTCAGCTGGTGCTTCACGTGTCTTTCTGCGTCTCAAATCTTGACAGATTTTTCTCAAATAAACGTCAGAATAACTGCAGTCATATTTCCAGATGAACTCTTACTGGACTGAAGCAGCTCAGCTTTACTTGATTCTCCATCAATCATGTTTTAGTCTCAAATCTGATCATCAGGATCTTTTGAGGAGCATTTGTTTCCAGAAGCTTTACTTTCACTGTTCCTCAGCGGAGGAATGATCTTCATCTCACATCTTCTGAGGAGCGTTTATTTCTTCATCTCTCAATCAGCATTGCATTATATGTTTGGATCATTTCAATCTCATCTTACTAAGACATATTATTGGAGATATAGAGCGACGACTGATATTTAGATCATTTTATGTCAGTATCTGCTGTACTGTTAGAAAGATCTCATTGATTTACATCACAAGCAGCAGAATTTCATCATAAATATCAGCATCTGCAGCAAATTCATATTTTTGCTCTGTATGAACCTCTGAATGAAACGGAGCTGTTTTTCCCTTCATATTCTCACTATATCAGACTATATGAGCAATAAAAGCCTGATGGATCATATATGATAACAAAAAAAACCCATATGCAAAATATATAGTTTCATTATACAGGGTTAAACGTCAGAATGGCTTTGGTGAAAGAATGAAGAAAAAGAGACTATTGTTCATTTAAAAAATTTGTTCAGAAACAGTAAAGAATTGTTGATGGCCTAAACAGGTCTAGTAGATCTCATGAGTGAAGCTTCAGAGAGACGAGAGCGCTGGTTTAATAGAGATGTGATGGGGGTCGCGGGGTCATTGAGATTCTGCTCTGTTTGTGACCTTGTGAGAAACAGCGAGAGTCTCCGGCTGCCCATTATTAGTGTGTGCTGCTCAAACAGAGCTCTAATACTCTCATCAAACACACACTCACACACACACACACACACACACACACACACACACTCCTCATCCTCCACACATCAGATGAATCAAACGTCTGTTTGTCTGGAGCTCAACTGATCATCATATCAACACAATAATCATACTAACACTGTCATTAATATTAATAATAATAATGTGCATAGCAGTAATGCAGTTTTTTTACAATCGCTATAATCACATTTCTCAAGACTTAGGTCTTTTTTCAAAACTCTTCATGCAGCGAGCACAATAACAGTCTGAGTGGCTAAACTGTGGATCATTTATCATTGCTTTGACACAAAATGCATTCATTGACCACATCTGACAAATTACATCAATTCTTTTCTCACTTAGACACAAACACCACTAAAACTTTATGTACTATAAAGCCAATTTGCACGTTTACATACTGTTTTCAAAACTATTAAACTTAAGTTCTAAACCTAGCACAGTACAAAAATAAGGCAGAAATTTGCAACATTTCTACAGCAATATCATATAGAAAAATATTCAGAATGTAAAAAATCAAACACTATTAAAGCAGCTTCATGTAGCTGAACATCTTCACAAGTGTTAGTCTTTGACTTTCATTACCATCTGAACAAAAGAGGAAAAAAGGAATAATTTTGTACTGTAATGTAAACATGGAGCCTGTAACATACTGCAGTGAATTATAAACAGTAGAGAGTATCATTCTTGTTTTGTAATTTTTTTTATTAATTTTAATGCTACCTGTTGTTAGTGTTTTTTAGGTCGTTGTGTTATGAGTGATAAAGTGTGTTTGTTTGGGGAAAACCTTTGCTAGAGTTATGTTAGAATGAGTTGATTTGAGACATTAATGAAGTGTTTTGGTAGTTTTAGTGCATTTTGAATGTGAAATGAACTGCTGTGTCAAGTTGAAAGATGGCTAGGAGAACTGTGTGGAGAGTTTTGAAAAAGTGACTTTAGTATTGAGAAATGTGTCCTAACGATTGTAAAAAAAAATAAATAAAAAATAAAAAAAAAAACTAATAAATGCTGTGAGCTGATTCTGCTTCTGCGATGAGAAATCTCGTGTAAAGACAGCGAGCACCGATGATAAACGCAGAGGTTCGGCGGCTGTGTTCTGAACTTCCACTCAGGACTCGCACACTAGAATAATACCACTTAATCAGAGAGTAACAGGGGACATCTGGAAATTACTCTGATAACCAGGCGAGGGGAAATCAAACTGTAGTTTTTTTTTTTTCCACGGCCTCTTTTTCGTTACCTTACAGGCCTAATGACAACACTGTCACTCCCAATCACTTCAGCCGCGCTCCGCCGTTCATTTGTCAAACGTTATGACAGCTCTAATGGCTTCCACCTGCCGCGGGCCGCGTCCCAGCGCGAGTGCCGCCGCACACAGGCCTCTCTCAGCCCGCTCTCACTCCAGCGCCGCCGGCGATCGCGCTCCGTACGAACACCAGCGCTGAGCACAGCAGAGGTGAAGCGCAGTACGGCTGTCAAAACGGCTGAAAAACTACATTCGAATTTTGTACTTAAAAATTATCATTATTCGAATTATATTCAAATTTAAAGGGCATAATTTCATTTAGGGGGGAAAAAAGCTTCTGGCTTCTCTCCTGAGGCCACAAGAGAGCGCATCGAGCAAAATATTACTAATGCACGTTTATACAAAGCAATGAATTAACGACTATCTTTGAAAAAAAGCACTTCAAATAATGTTTATAAACCAAATATAGTTACTTAAGCTGCTTAAACAATTAGAAACAAAACAGCATCATGTATGTAAGCATAGTTTAAAACAAAGGACTGAAAACCATTCACAGAGTACTTTTTTCATTTAAAAACATGAGATGCAGTGGGATGGGGAGAAACACTCCATAAAGTTGAGAGACAGGTTTTTAAAAAGTTGAACTTACATTAATTTTACATGGTTTTCTAAGCAAGCAGCTCTTTTGTGTGAGACGCGAGTGCAACGGTGATAGATGTCCCTCTAGAACATGCGATACATGTGTGTTCTGTGTGAACGGCTTGGTTTCAGTTTTGCACTGATGTTCTCTTTTTCCACAATATTTTGAATGAACAACACAGCAGCGCTGCATCTAGTGGCTTCAGCTGGATAGACTAACAAAACATTAAAATGCAACGACACTTACATCATCGCATCTCGTGCGCCACTGATAAGCTGCCTGTCCACACCAAAGATTCAAATGCAACATTTTTGCATTTGAATGTGTATTTTTATTTTAAATTAGACAAATATTAGAAATTCTATTTATTTAGAAACTTAAGATGCGGATTTAAATGCAGCCGACAGAAAATCCTGCTGCACCACAGAGCACCATTCACATAACTTTCCATTAAATTACATTATATTTGTCCCGAATCATTGTTAGTATATATAATGAATTGTGTATTGTCTATTTTCAGCGAAACGTTTGTCTTTCTGGCTACGTTCACACTGTCAGTTTTTGGGATTGACAACCGCATTTTCTTTACAGGTGTGAGTCTCGAAATGTCCCGTTCACACAGCAGCTTACAGTTGCGTTTGGAATACTGTCTGTATGAACGAACAATGGGTGTCAAGCCCTATTCCTTACCAGTAACCATAGCAACAGTGACCAGAGTAACATCAAAGATGACGACGTCCATAAAACTTAAAGTCTTATCACTTTCTGACACAACAAGAGTCCAATCGAGCCACAAGTTCTTTCATCAAATCTTCATTAACTGACAGCAGTAATATTTGAGTCGCGCGCAGAACACAAAACTGACGGGACCGGCTCCGGTGGAGAAAAACTGACTGGATCTAAAAGTTTCAGATGACAGATGAAGTAAACTTTTGCCCGTATGGTGATTAAATCAACTGTTTCAGACCGGTGTGTGTGATAGCTGGGAGTTCTCCTAGACAGCGCTGCACTTTTACCCAGTCTGTAACTGCCATATTTTGTTATTTTTATTAGATAATCATCAAATGTTCTAGAATAGAAGCAGTTTAAAATGTGAGAGTATACATACAATATCCATATGTGTGTAATTTCAATGATATGGCCTTTGTATAGATATTTAAATATGGGCATATTTAAGCATGAATGTTCCCAGCAGGCACAAAACAGGCACACAACGTCATAAGACGTTGATATTCGGTTAAATTTTGGTTGCGACGTCGGGTGACCAAAATTCAACGTAAATTCAACGTCTAATGTCAATGTTAAATTGATGTCCAATACCAACGTCAGCTGACGTTGAGATTTTGTTGTTTTTAGGTTGTGCAACCAAAATCCAACATTAAGTCAACGTCAAATTGACGTCAAATATTGACGTCAACCCAATTTTCATTTTCAACCAAAATGCAACGTCTGTCCGACGTCATGTCCAACGTCAACCTGACGTTACATAGACGTCTGGTGCCTGCTGGGTTGAAATGAAATGGTAACACTTTACAATAAGTCTCCATTTGTAACTTTAAGATTAATGAAAGTTGTAATAAGTATTGTTCCTTGTTACAGTGTGTTAGCTTCAACATTCACTATTACTAATACATTTTTAAATTTTAAAGTTTCTTCTATTAACATTAGTTAATAAACTATGAACTAACATTAACTCTTTTCCGGCCGAACACGGAATTTTCCGGGTTTCACGCTGTCATCCACTTGGGGGCGCTATTGCACATCTCCTGAATGATTCTAGAACAGAAACGAGCGATCTCATATGTAAGCATATGCATACGATCATCAACAATAAACATATAAATGAAATCTGCCTAATGTTAGGAGTAAAATGTGGATCCAGGAATTGGTAAAGGACTGTGAAGCTTTAGGAGTGCTAATGGAAGTGATCTACTGCATCTTTGCTTTGATAACAGTACTGAATATGATCCAGATGTAGTGTATAATAAAAATGCAATTTTCTCAGCTTTTTGCTCAAAATGTTGCTTTTTTTATGAAACCTACCTAAATGCAAGTGTTGATAAAAAAAAAAAATGCTTGAAGCTAGAATGAAATAGAAGCTAGAATTAAAAAAAAAAATTGTTTAAAAGTAGAGGGTCTGTTGTTTATTTTGATGTATTGCATGTTCAGATATTCATATAACAAAATATTCTGGGGGCCATCAAAAATGCTGGCAGTGGCTGGCAACTTTTTTCAAAAACGCAGGCGGGGAAAGAGTTAATGACGATATAATAATTAACATTAATATTTTTTATTCATTTACAAAGTATGGTTCAGTGCAGTTTTTTTTTTTTTAAATAGCAAAGCACTATTTTAGTTTTCATTCAGTATCCATTTTAAAAACTATCGGTTGATTAATCGGTCAGTGTGACAGGTTATGGGTAAAGTCCAGTATGGGTGGAGCTGTGATGAGGAGCGGTCACGTACCCGTCCAGCAGCTGCATGGTGGAGGAGGTGACGTCTGCGTAGAGGACGGTCCGTCCAATCATCTGCGTCTGCAGGTGCTGTCTGTACGTCTGCAGGCTGAAGTGCTCAGAGAAGCTCTCCGGCGGATCAGTGTGCAGAGCCAGCTCACCTTCACTCAGATCCAGAGGCTGGTCTGCGGCCCACAGCACCTTCAGAAGACCCGCAGCGTTCCGCAGAGCTCCAGCCGAACCGGCCGTCTGCGCACGCAGCCAGCGCAGAAACAGGCCCGTCTGCTCCTGCGGGACACACACACTGATTCAGTCTCAGAGCGGCTGTGAGTAACGCACGTGTTTCTGAACAAACTGCAGCGCTGCTGAAATCACAACATGTCATTAAAGAGACGCCGCACTTGTTAATTGGCCGAGGCGATCACAGATAATCAATGACGACACGTGCTGCTTCTCTTCTTCTGTGAGAACTGCAAGAGAAGCTCTTATGATTATATCTGTGACCCTGGACCACAAAACCAGTCATAAAGATTTATTAATCACCTGAAAGCAGAATAAATAATCTTTCCATTGATGTATGGTTTGTTAGGATAGGACAATATTTGGCTGAGATACAACTATTTGAAAATCTGGAATTTGAGGGTGCAAAAAAATCTAAATATTGAGAAAATCACCTTTAAAGTTGCTCAAATGAAGTTCTTAGCAATGCATATTACTAATCAAAAATAAATTTTTGATATATTTACGGTAGGAAATTTACAAAATATCTTCATTGAACATGAGCTTTACTTAATATCCTAATGATTTTTGGCATAAAAGAAAAACTGATAATTTTGACCCATACAATGTATTGTTGGCTATTGCTACAAATATACCTGTGCTACTTATGACTGCTTTTGTGCTCCAGGGTCACATATATACACTAAAATGCTCAGACTGCATTCTTGTACATCAGTCAATGCTAATCATATGGCCATTACCAAAACCAGAACTATTTCGTGAAATATATCTGTGCAGCATCTACAACTAAAATTAAAAATTTAAATAATTTAAAACATGAATAAATAAATTTAATTAAATTAATAATTACAATTACCAGGTGAAAAAAAGTGCACTTCCATAATATATTTAAAGTGCTCTATTTTTGTGTACTAATTTTGTACTTAAGTACTAAAGAATCATTTTTAGTATATTAAGATAAATTTAAGATCATCTAAGTGTACTCAACTGTGCTATTTTGGGACACCATGAATATGATCTAAAATGCGCTTTTAACATACTATCTCTGTATTTTAAAAAAATGTATTTAGTTAGCACTTGTAGTACATTTGAGTGTACTAGTGTATGAAAGATGGGTTCAAGTATACTACAAGTGTTAACTAATTTTTTTTTAAATACAGAGATAGTATGTTAAAAGTGCATTTTAGTTCATATTCATGGTGTCCCAAAATAGCACATTAATGAATTGTGTACTTTTTTTTTCCACCAGGGTTAAAATATTACTAATAAAATATAAAATAACACAAATAACAATAATGTTAATAATAATAATTAAAACAAAAATGTAATAATAATACAATTAATAATAATGAAGTAAACAATTATATTTTTTAAGCTCTTGAACTCTGATCAGGGCAGGTGAAGCACCTGCGGCGGCAGACGAACGCTGCGATAATGACCCCATTATCAGCTGGAGAACAGAGAGACGCTTAATCAATTAGAGCGGCCCGTCTCCCATCAGACCAGAACAATTCCACCGCCCCTGGGGAGTGTTAACATCTTAATCGCAGCTCCGCTTTAGGACAGGCAGACACCAGTGGCATTCTGGGAAACAGCCGCCGCAAGAGTGCAAACTTCACAATCAGAAGAGAGATTCAGTTGCCAGCAACACTGCATCCGACCGCATGAACGACGCTTAGTAAATGATCGACCTCAAAGAAAACGTTTCTGTCTGAGGGTCAGAGAGAACAGTGTTAACCAGAGCAGATAATGGAAAACTAAAGGAACGGATGTCAAACACACGCTTCACCTCACTGCCTTTACTGGTACTTTGTGCACATGTATATATTTGTGTGTGTGTGTGTGTGTGTGTGTGTGTGTGTATATGTGTATGTATGTATGTATGTATATATATATATACACACACACACATACACACACGCACGCATACATGGGTCAAAGATGAGAAAGGGTTTTTAAGCATCAAAACAATTAGTGTAATACAGCTTTGAATTGTTGTTGTTTTTAAATACATTAGAAAGTGTCCCGTTAAATAAAAAATAAAAAATCTGCACAAAAAATAAATATACATTTTTACCATGATTTACAGAAAACAGCCACTAAAATGTCATTCAGTGTAACAATCTTATCAGGCATATTTACCACAAGAATCAGTTTATGACTTATTAAAGACTAATTAGTTTTACCCCAAATACTACTTGCTTGTAATTTTACATATTTTAACTTGGTCACTATCCCATTTTGACCATTTGTCAGCAAGAATTTTTTACTCATTTAAAATGCAATAAAATTTAGTATGCTTTTATATATTTTAATGTGTACAGGTCAGAATAATACGTTGTTTCAATTTTTACATAAATATAAGTGTTACACTGAATGACAATGGAACATTATTTCACCCACATTTTAACATTTTATTCTCCCAAAACTTATTTGAAACCTTACAAGTAGACACTTTACTTGCATTTAATGTACTTTCTATGTATATAAAATCACTTTTGTAAAATTTCTTTTGATGCGGACATTTAAATGTCTTTGACCCACATATATGTTTTGTATATGTATGCATTTTAATTATATTTGCATATACACACATAATTAATTTATAAATATATATAATATACAGATATACAAATTTTAGAGATACCTTTATCTCATTTTCAGTAAAATCAGGTTGTGTCACAGACAAAGACTGACACCTAGTGGTCAGAAATCTTGTGTTCTGTTGTGTTCTTATAGCATGAATCATCTGAACTCTCAGTTCAAGACTCCAGAACCACAAACCACTTCAAATCATCTCAGCTACATTATTCCTGCACAACAATAAAAGTGTCAGATTAGACCATATCAGAGTATCTACAACCCTAACCTAAAAACCACAAACAAAAATAAAAAAACAAATTAGAAAGATTTGTCAAATTAAATAACCTTGGAAAATAGAACTGAATAACAATCGAAACACTTCTGGGAACGTTGAGATACTAAATAAATGCAGAACTGGCCGTTCAGTAATGTTTCTATGCTTTGGCAACATAAATACAGCCAGAGCTACAGAGAGAGATGAATGAGCTTCTAAGAGCGTGTAAAAGCTCATCAGAGTCTCTGCAGCAGGTCAGGAGGTCAAACATCTGCTCTTCTCATGTATGTAAATGCATGTCAAAGGTTTGCATTGCAGGTCTAGAGGGCTTTTATTTTCTCAAACCTGTTCAGCACAAGCCCACCCTGATTTCTCTGTTCGACTCGATCACAGTCGCCTGTCAAGAAGCGTTCAGACCTCATGGATTCAGCTCAGAAATATCACGGATGGATCTGACTTAGGGCTGGGCGATAAGTGAAAGTGAAAGTCGTGACGTATTGTCAAGTATGGTGACCCATACTCAAAATTGGTGCTCTGCATTTAACCCATCCAAGTGCACACACACAGCAGTGAATAGTGAACACACACACACACACACACCGTGAACACGCACCCGGAGCAGTGGGCAGCCATTGCTCCAGCGCCCAGGGAGCAACTTCAGTGCCTTGCTCAAGGGCACCTCAGTCATGGTATCGAAGGCAGAGAGAGTGCTGTTCATTCACAATCCCCACCTTCAATTCCTGCCGGTGCGAGAATCGAACCGACAACCTTCAGGTTACAAGCCCAACTCCCTAACCATTAGCCCACGACTTCCCCGTAAGGGGAAGTCCACATATGACAGAACATTCGACCAATTCTCAATTTTGTATGATTTTTAACTAGTTAACTTGAAAATGTAACTACAAAATGATTCAAGTAACTTTTATTTTATTAACCCTCTAGTTAAAGAAAATTCTATTCCAAGTGCACCACACATAAAGTTGTCAACATGATGTAAATGTTGAACAAGTCACTTGTTAAATATCTTTGCAGAAAAGATTCATGAACTACAGCTGTATCTTGTAAAAACTTGTCTTATACATGTTCAGAAATAATACGAGGAAAATGCTTTAAAAAAATCCTCAAAAGTCAAGGTGATTCAAATTCAAAATGACTGCAGGTATAACAGCAGTAGACTATTATTAACTATAAATGTTCTGTAAAAACAATGAACAGCAACTTTCAGTCTGTCACCATGATGCAAACATGAAATATCAGACACACAGGTTTTTATTCGATTGCGCTGCTTTTCCATTGTTTTTTCTCTGTAAACATGCACGTGTTTGACTGTTGCGCTCGCGTCTCTTGCATGAAACGCATTATAAAAACACAGCGCTCGAGTTATTAAAAGATGTTTAACTCCCATCTTGCATTTTTTCCTATTCCACTGCCCGCATCGCATCTTTGTCAACACAAAAGCGCATTCTGTGTGAACGGCAGCGATATATTCATCTTACGGTCCTTAACAGAGCGGTTAATCACTCTTCTCTCTTTACTGTTATCATTGGCATATGGTCAGTGTCTAATTCTAACATTTGGTAATATTTCTATTCAAAATCGCGATTCCTCGATTTCTAAAAAAAATAAAATCTTGGCAAAACATTAAATTTGAATTAATTGATAAAATCTGAATTATCGCCCAGCCCTAATCTGACTATAACATACAGTAATGCCATCTATCACGCTGAGCTCTAGGTGAGGGTTAGTGTTGTTAATCAGCGCTGTGACTGACACGACCAGTGAAGCGTTTCATAATTCTGTAACATCAACAGTGTGATTTTGCTGCTGATCTGAACGCTCTGATGGATCTGTGCTGTACAGACGCGTCTCACCGTGTGTGTGCCGAGCAGATAGACGGGGCTGAGCGGAGGCACCTGACTCAGCTCACAGCTCACACCCAGAGACGTCAGGATCTCCGTCAGAACCTCGAAGCGCTGGGCGTTGCTCATCTTCAGCTCAGAGAAGCCTTGAGCGTCATGAGCGTCTGGAGCCGTTTCCAAACGCACCTGCAGAGAACAAACACAAGAGAACCCTTCTGTAGTGATGAGGGAAACAAAGCTTTTAGAGCTCTGAATCAACTGAACTGACTGCTACACAAAATGATTCAGTGTTTCGGAGCGCTCAAAACAACACGCTGGCCACACCTGCTGGTCAAAACTCTGTAAATGCAACAGAAAGTCAGATAAAAACTATAGTTCAGTGGAAACAGACTCCTTTACTGAAATCACATGACTTTGGCAATTTGATATGTGAAACAAACAACACATTCAGAAAAATGATTTGCAAAGGTTTCAAAGTTTCATAAAGCAGTGTTTTGAAAGTACCCATCACCGTTCTGACATGCTGTGATAGATAAGTAGAGAAAGGGATTTGAGTGATTAATAATCAATATCTAACCTGATGAAAAATATTTAATGAACGTTGCTGTATGTCATTTTTTGACTGCACTAAAGCATAAAAACACCACAGTACACTACCAGTCAAACGTTTTTGGACAGTAAGCTTGTTTAATGTTTTTTAAAGAAGTCTCTTCTGCTCACCAAGCCTGCATTTATTTGATCCAAAGTACAACAAAAATAACTGTTTTCTATTTGAATATATTTTAAAATGTAATTTATTCCTGTGATTTCAAAGCTGAATTTTCAGCATCATTACTCCAGTCACATGATCCTTCAGAAATCATTCTAATATTCTGATTTGCTGCTCAAGAAACATATATTATTATTATGTTGAAAACAAAAGCGATGATACAGATATTTATAATGTTACAAAAGATTCCTATTTCGGATAAATGCTGTTCTTCTAAACTTTCTATTCATCAAAGAAACCTGAAAAATTCCACTCAGCTGTTTTCAACATAATAATAATAAAAGACGCCACCACCGGCATCTTTTTCTGCAGCTCAGAGCATCTTAAGTTGAAAAAAGTTCAACTTTTCTGAAAAGAAAACGCCCTACGTCAAGCGCCTTTCTGACAGCTGACCAATGACAAGAGAGCGGCGAGTTGTTACCATAACAACAAAAACAAGAAAAATGGAGAAGATAGCCGGTAGACAGATCGTACTAGTTTCGGAGCACGAGTTGTATGATATGAGCACAAAACTCTTATCTAGTCTAAAATATGCTACAAACCGTGCATCATCCAACCAGAGCTCCTGGACTAAACTGTTGTAAGCACTATACAGTTTCCTTCCCTGTATAATGTGGCGCACCCACAAACGTCGTTGTGAACCTCCCCGTTAACTTCAAAAGGCATCGCAATAGCGAACTTTTAACCTTTTTTATTATTTTTTTTTTTACCCTTTCTCTTCATTTCTGCAGCACACAGCGCTAGGCTACTGTTGCAGCTGTTGCTAAAAGACGCCCTCAGCTGCTATTTGTAACCAAATCGCTGCCAGCTTTATATTTTACTAAAAAAGTAAAAACTTTTTCTTGTCAAAAATGACGGCAAGTGTGTACGCCCTTAGACTGGTTTTGTGCTCCAGGCTCACATTTTACTGGGAAAGTACATTTGCAGATATTTAGGAAGCATGCTAAATTCACATACTTGTTTCTCCGAAAAATAATGCTACAGACAGTTCTACTTTGAAAATGTGAGTGTTCTGTGTCGGAACGTCTGTTTTTGTTTTGGTCTGAGTGACTCCGCCCACTTACAGTTTACCCAATAATACTTCAACAGCCAGGGTTGCCAGTTTGCAGAAAACACAGCACACATAAGCAGGTGAATTGGTACTCTGGAGAGCCAGTGATGGCCCGGATCTCCTTACCTGACAGAGGACGGCCTCTCCGCTGTCCTCTCCGTGAGTGACGCGCACGATGGCCATCTCCCGCTCCTGCTGTGAGCTGATCTGACCCCAGACCTCCACCTGTCCTCCGACGCTGCCGTCCCGCTCGAACACGCTCCCGCTGGACACCACGCTCAGCTGGAGCTCGCTGCTGTCCGCTTTAGTGAAGCTGAGGCTGCAGATGCGCTCTCTGAGCTGGACTCTGGGCCTCAGTGTGAGTCCGGCGGGACACAGAGAGGACGACAGCCCCAGCAGCCTCCCTCCCTGACTCAGATAGGAGAGGAACCGCAGCTGCAGCGGAGCAGAGAGCGTCTGATCGCAGAGCACCAGCAGCACAGCGCTCTCCAGCCAGGGCTCGCTCAGGGCCTGCTGCGGCTGCAGGTGATAGATGGCATATCTGTCTGTGTCCAGACACTCCTGCAGCAGTGAGCGGATCCTCTGGAAGCGCTCCTCGCAGCCGCCTGTGAACACCAGCACGTTGGGCGGCTTCCCGCTGGCTACAGATGGAACGGTATGGAAATGTTCAAAAACTACTGACAAATTATTTAACTAAGATTTGTATTTAAAAAAAACAAACAACAAGATGCAAACAGGTAAAGGGGAAAAAGGTGAGAAACGGGGGCATGCTCCACATAGAATTTTTTTAAGATACTTGTTTTACATGCTCATTTGTAGTAGGGCTGTCAAAGTTAAGGTATTTCCCTTGCGGTAATTTTGAGTGGCTCAATAGCGCGATATGCGGTATTCCCGCATATGTATGTATGTATGTATGTATGTATGTATGTATGTATGTATGTATGTATGTATATATATATATATATATATATATATATATATATATATATATATATATATATGTGTGTGTGTATATATATATATATATATATATATATATATATATATATATATATATATATATATATATATATATATATATATATATATATATATATAGTTAGTTCTGATCCTCGAATCTGACTGGACAGCTTTTTCTGTTGATATTTCACCTGTGTGTTCTAGAGGGCTGTCAGTCAGTGCAGTTTCATTGTTGTGTCAAGAGACTGTCTTTGAGTGAGTCTTTAAACCATTCAATCAACTACACGTTCAAAAGCGCTGATTCATTCAAAGAAAGATGTAATGAAACACGCTGTTGCTGAAATCATTTTAACTCCACTTGAGCTGAGTGATATTAAAATTACTGTTCATTACATGGTATGCTTTACTTGTAGGTCGAACAGTTCTCAAATCGACTTCATTTCAGAGTAATAGCTTACTGATATGTGAGACAAATGTTAAGGTCGAGATTGAGGAGCATTTTTGCAAAGGGTAGCGAACGAATGTAGCGATAACGTAACTTACAATCTTCATAGCAGCCTCACGCAAAACAAAAAACAAAACAAAACAAAACAAAACAAAAAACAAAAAAAAAACAAAACAGCATCCTCACGCAGTAATCACCATTTAAACTGGAACACCATAATTTACAGCAGATACAAATGCATTCCATCCTCCTCTACAGTGAACTTACTTTAGCTAGCTACAAACAGGCTAATCTAACCACCAACATAGCCCAATTACTTAAAAAAATAAGTTGCTTATCGTTAGCTTGTTCCTTCACGTTTTACGTAGCCTCTGGAAATATAGACAGTTGCCTGTAGCGTCTAAAAGTTAGGCTTCAGGAGTGAGATTGGTTGGATGATGAGGGAAAGAACATTAAGGTAAGCCAATCAGAGGCAGAGCAGGGCGGGTCCATTCCTTTGCCAACAGGGAAAAAAACGCTACAGGTGACGTGACACAGATGATTCACAGATACGACGACCCCAAATTTTATTTTATTTTTTTTACAGATCTACACGATTCACGTGAATGACTTATTTCAAGGTGAAAACTGCAAATTTCGCCGAAAGGTGACAAGTTTGCACCCCTGCTTGTAAGATCACTAGTACCCTTGTACTTTATTGTAGTTATACAAAACATAGTATAGTGTTTATAGAGTATATGTAGTAGATTTTGTGAGCATGTCACCTTTAGTTTATTTATTTACTGTTTCTTTTTAAATAAAATAATAAGCAAAATAATAACGTGTGATAACACTATTATATTTTAAAATAAAAAGGGAGTATTAAATACAAATACAATAATTTTATAGTAAACTTAAAAATACATTGCTAATATTTACTACTACTTTTTTTAATGTGAATTTTCATCATTTTCAAACTTAAAATCAGCAAGCTTTATTTTGCCGGTAAGTAAGTATAAGCACTTCTGCGTTTAGCGCTGCTGATTGATGAGCATCAGTGAATGAAATGTCACAGTTTTGCATTGTGCTTTGAAAACAGCAGCGGGTAGCCTAGATTTATGCTTTCAGTTTGAATAGAAATCTTATACAGTACAGTTTGTCGATCTAAAATGGTAATTGTGCATTAACAATTGTCAACCATGTCGGTGTGCAAATGCACGGTCAGAACTTATTTACACAGCTCATTTTTAATTTTGGTCGCACATGAGGACCACTTATGTGCACCCCTGAATATAACTAGGCTATCACAAATAAAGCCAGTTATTATTGTTTTTGGTATTGACATTTTCAAGTTACTTGTCCGATTGGGCAAGTAAATTTCTCTTTCAATTGCCCGACCAAAACATTCACTTCTCCCGGACAAGCGTTAATGTCGAGCCCTGACTAAAACTATAACATTACCAATGATGTCCAGATTTTAAATGACAACATGACTGACAACAGTTTATCTACTAGCATATATAAAGTGTTCAAATAGAGCTTTGAAAAAGTTTCATAAAATGGTAAACCTCACATTTCAGCCTTTAAATAAAGAAAAGGCTTAAGTCAAAATGATAACTGATTAATAAATGATTATTAGGGGTGGGAATCGCAGGGTACCTCACGATATGATATAATCACGATACATGGCTCACGATAACGATAATATCACGATACAGCGATTCTGCAATAATCAATATATTTCTATAAAATCCTACAATGATATATCGCGATATCTGTCTAAACAAAATGGCGGTGAAAAGGTTAAGTGCAAGTCTTTCTTTCTTTATTCAAGTCCAAACTGTTAGAAAACAGCAAAAAAAGTTCTGTAAATCAATTCTAACATGTTGAGTAAATTAATCATTTTATTCTTGGACTTATTAAAAGCTTACACTTTTCTTTTTCTCTGTGTGTAAACAAACACATTTAACTGGTTATCAACTTATATAGCCTCTCTCTCTATATATATATATTTTTGCGCTCTCAGGTTCCTTATTTCAAATGTAGACGTGCGGCAAGCACACACACTGCACACTTCTGCGCTGCATTACAGCTCTGACAAGGTTTTGTTTCGTCCTCCATGCCATAGGTGCAGATTTATGTTTCTGCCGGTCGGTGCCCACACACTGCATATAACGCGCGCTTGTAATATCTGAGAGAGAGGGAGAGCATCCAGTGTTGTTCACATAAAACTCTCTCTCATAGTGAGGGAAATCCACCTGCGATCCGAGCGGAGAGGCTACTCATGACTGAATGTGTGCTCTGCAATAATAACGTGATCGGTGCCTATGGTCCACGCTGATAACTGTTCCGGGGCAGTTTTTTAGTTTTCATCTCCATAAACATTTATATATATATATATATATATATATATATATATATATATATATATATATATATATATATATATATATATATATATATATATATACACACACATACACACATACATACACATATATATATATATATATATATACATATATACACATACATACATATATACACATACACATATACACATACATACATATATACACATACATACATACATACACATATATATATATATATATATACACATACATACATATATATATATAGCAGTAAAGTTAATACAATGGCTGGAAATCTGTTTATCATTCGGTTCCTCGTGCTTCCCCATCTTCATAGAGAACGCGCTTCATAGTTGCTCAGAGCGCTTTTGGAAAGAAGCTGGAAATGGCGCGGCCGCGATTTCCACGCATTTTTAGACGCTGGGAGCAGGAAAATGTATTTTGAGCACCTTATTGTATTAATTAAAATATCGATATTTGGCACCAGATATCGATTATCGTATCACATGGAGAAGGATCACTATATATCGCCATATCGATTTATCGTCCCACCCCTAATGATTATATCTATTTATCTGCTCCATAAATAATTCTAGATGCCTTATCTGAATTGTTTAAATGTGTAGAATCCAAATAAGCTTGTTTTTCATCAACCGGTCAAAATTTACAGCAGGGCATGCAAATTCGGTCCACTTTTTGGCCAGACTGCACACAGGCTGAATGTGAATGTGCGTCTCTGACAGCAGGTGGCGCTGATGGAGCAGCAGAATTACAGCTGTTTCCTCCGTGGACAAAGCAGCATTCCGATTAAAACACTACTTTATTAGGTTTTACCTGGAGCGGAGATGAAAACAAAATGCCATCGAATCTTTTCTAAAGACAGTCAGAACCTTCAGAGGTACATTTGTAGAATTAGTTCATTCATATGTGGCCCTGGAGCACAAAACCAATCTTAAGTAGCACAGGTATTGCTAAGAACATCATTTGGACAACTTTAAAGGTGATTTTCTCAGTTTTTTGATTTTTTTGCACTCTCAGATTCCAGATTTTCAAATAGTTGTATCTCAGCCAAATATTGTCCTATCCTAACAAACCATACATCAATGGAAAGATTATTTATTCAGCTTTCAGATGATGTATACATCTCAATTTGAAAAAAATGACCCTTATGACTGGTTTTGTGGTCCAGGGTCACATACAGGTGCATCTCAATAAATTAGAATGTCGTGGAAAAGTTCATTTATTTCAGTAATTCAACTCAAATTGTGAAACTCGTGTATTAAATAAATTCAATGCACACAGACTGAAGTAGTTTAAGTCTTTGGTTCTTTTAATTGTGATGATTTTGGCTTACATTTAACAAAAACCCACCAATTCACTCTCTCAACAAATTAGAATATGGTGACATGCCAATCAGCTAATCAACTCAAAACACCTGCAAAGGTTTCCTGAGCCTTCAAAATGGTCTCTCAGTTTGGTTCACTAGGCTACACAATCATGGGGAAGACTGCTGATCTGACAGTTGTCCAGAAAACAATCATTGACACCCTTCACAAGGAGGGTAAGCCACAAACATTCATTGCTAAAGAAGCTGGCTGTTCACAGAGTGCTGTATCCAAGCATGTTAACAGAAAGTTGAGTGGAAGGAAAAAGTGTGGAAGAAAAAGATGCACAACCAACCGAGAGAACCGCAGCCTTATGAGGATTGTCAAGCAAAATCCATTCAAGAATTTGGGTGAACTTCACAAGGAATGGACAGAGGCTGGGGTCAAGGCATCAAGAGCCACCACACACAGACGTGCCAAGGAATTTGGCTACAGTTGTCGTATTCCTCTTGTTAAGCCACTCCTGAACCACAGACAACGTCAGAGGCGTCTTACCTGGGCTAAGGAGAAGAAGAACTGGACTGTTGCCCAGTGGTCCAAAGTCCTCTTTTCAGATGAGAGCAAGTTTTGTATTTCATTTGGAAACCAAGGTCCTAGAGTCTGGAGGAAGGGTGGAGAAGCTCATAGCCCAAGTTGCTTGAAGTCCAGTGTTAAGTTTCCACAGTCTGTGATGATTTGGGGTGCAATGTCATCTGCTGGTGTTGGTCCATTGTGTTTTTTGAAAACCAAAGTCACTGCACCCGTTTACCAAGAAATTTTGGAGCACTTCATGCTTCCTTCTGCTGACCAGCTTTTTAAAGATGCTGATTTCATTTTCCAGCAGGATTTGGCACCTGCCCACACTGCCAAAAGCACCAAAAGTTGGTTAAATGACCATGGTGTTGGTGTGCTTGACTGGCCAGCAAACTCACCAGACCTGAACCCCATAGAGAATCTATGGGGTATTGTCAAGAGGAAAATGAGAAGTGAGACCAAAAAATGCAGATGAGCTGAAGGCCACTGTCAAAGAAACCTGGGCTTCCATACCACCTCAGCAGTGCCACAAACTGATCACCTCCATGCCACGCCGAATTGAGGCAGTAATTAAAGCAAAAGGAGCCCCTACCAAGTATTGAGTACATATACAGTAAATGAACATACTTTCCAGAAGGCCAACAATTCACTAAAAGTGTTTTTTTATTGGTCTTATGAAGTATTCTAATTTGTTGAGATAGTGAATTGGTGGGTTTTTGTTAAATGTGAGCCAAAATCATTACAATTAAAAGAACCAAAGACTTAAACTACTTCAGTCTGTGTGCACTGAATTTAATACACAAGTTTCACAATTTGAGTTGAATTACTGAAATAAATGAACTTTTCCACGACATTCTAATTTATTGAGATGCACCTGTATATTCATTTGTATAATTCCCTTAGCACTCTTTTAAAACCTCCCAGCTTTCCGTCATGTTTTCACACAAAACGAAACTACTCTGTGTGCTACTCTGTGAAACTGAAAACTTTGCTTTATGCTGGATAGTATTTATGTATCTTCAGTTGTGCAAATCGCGGTAATCAAATACGGTTCTAGTGATAATTAAAATATGAAATGGTGATACTAACTGTGGGGAATTTTATCATGATTAATGATCAAACCGGTAACGGTGCCATCCCTACCGTTGGTGTTCCTCCTCCTGCTCTCATCCTCCTCCTCCTCATCTGCAGCAGTGTAGTCGTCAGGCAGATCGGGGATGTTCTCTGCCGAGGCGAACTTGACCGACAGGATGGTGCTGTTCTCCAGCTCCAGACACTCGTGGCAGCTGGACAGGTGCAGGTGGTGTCCATCCATGTGCTGGTGTTCAGACGGGAGCTCCTGCTCCTCCAGATGAAGGCTGCTCCTCCTGAGGAGCTCTGTTGGCTCGCTGTGACGCTTGGCTTCGATCCTCCTCCTGCTGTCCTGCTGTTCAAACAGCTCTCTGAGCGCTCTCTCTCTGAGTAACACGGCTAGGACAGACAGACACAGCGTTAGTGTGACTCTACAGCCTGATTTTTACATTTACATTTAGTCATTTTGCAGACGCTTTTATCCAAAGCGACTTACAATTGGGGAAATGCACAAACAAACATTTTTTGTGATTTTTGTGCAAATCCGATTATATTTAGTCCCTGTTTACACTAGTGCATTTCCATTTTAAAATGGCGCTTTAAAGGGGTGGTTGACTGTTTTTTTTCTAGGCTTAATTGTGTTTATGGGGTGCAGTCTAACGTGTTAATAATTCGTAAAAAAAAAAAAAAAAAAAAAACGCAATTATTTCAATTATGTGAAATTATTTTTCACATAATTTACCTTTATTCCACACCACTTTGTCCCTTCTCTGATAAACACGCTGATCATTTCCTGCTTTTATGAAGCCCCTCCCTCAGAAATACGCGATGGGCTCTGATTGGTTAGCTGGCCCAGTGTGTTGTGATTGGCTAAACCGCCTCTAGAGTGTGTCTGAACGTCCCGCCCCTCAGCTCAGCGGCATGTGCTCCGCTTGTATTGTAAACAATGGCGTTGTCAATATTGCTTATCAGTTTGAGCCTGACTGAGACGCAGAGAATATTAGTGAAGAGGATCATGCAGAACCTGTGCAAGCACGGCTCTTATGGGACGTTTTAGAATGGTATGGTTTTTTTGGTTGTTGTCTCATACTTTAGATACGCTGTTGTTTGTAAATGCTACTGTTTCTGTTAACTTTTAATATACGGTTTTATCCTGATTAAAGCTTTAATACAGTACGGCAACCGCATGCGTGTCCATGTTTAACGCTTCTCATAGCTATGTGAAAATAAGTGTATAAATGGAACAGTTCATTGTTGGAGCTGAGCTGATCTGAATGAGAGAGAGAGAGAGAGAGAGAGAGAGAGAGAGAGAGAGAGAGAGAGAGAGAGAGAGAGAGAGCGAGAGAGAGAGAGAGAGAGAGAGAGAGGAGCGTGTGCAGAGCAGGGCGACGCGAGCAACAGGATTGAGAACCGCTTTAGAACACTGATTTTGAAACTTGTGAATCCATTAGAATAGTTAGAAGACAGAATTGCGATTCATATATGAATAGATTTTTACGTGCACCCCTAGTTTTCTCTTCCTCTTCTATAAAGCAGCGCGTCATGGCTCCGCCCCGTTTGTTGCGTGTTACCAGGGGCGGGGTTTATCTGGGTTTGTGATGTCATAAACCCGGGAAGTAACTCGTTGTAGTTCCTACAAGCCGTTTTTGTAGGCATTAAACTGCCATAATTTTAAAAGACGTTATCTCTGTTTGCATTGAACTTTCAGTGCCAAAAATTTGCAGATATTGTTTATGCTCAAACAGCAACATTACACACTAACTAACGTTAAAAAAAGTGAAATCGCAATCAACCACTCCTTTAAAATGAAAACGATCCTCGTCTACACTGGTGTTTCAGAAACGATCTCCGTCCACACTACACAACTGAAAACGTCACTTGATGTGTCTATCAAATAAGCGAATGTGGGCAGCCACACCATCGTTTTCAAAAGTCTCCGTTTTGGTCCGTTTACACTGAAACGCAACCCCAGAGTTTTCAAACTAAAACGGGGTCTGCAGCATTTTCAAAAGTCTCAGTTTTCGAGGGTCGAAAACAGCGGAGGAGTGTAAATGACAGGCGTAACCGTAGCTAAAGTTATGCCTCTTAAAACGAAAACACACTAGTGTAAACGTAGCCTTAGACTAACGGCAACAAACTACTCGAAATCCAATTTGTGAAAATCTGTTTTGAGCTACATTCGTATATGGCTTGGAATCCTATTCAAATCGCATTTCAAGCTTGTGTTGTTGCGAACTGCAAGTCAAGCAGGAAAAGACAATATGCTGATAGTATACGCACCTCTTTGAGTTTTGAAACTAGCATGGAATAAAGTTGAACATTCCAGCTTCCTGCGTTTTTGCTGCTGCCTCATAAAACGAAGGATAATCTAGCGCGACGACAACATGTCATAACACAACATCTGTATTGCTGTTATTGTAACGGCACTGCCATAGAAACCAAGGCACATTCCTTAAAACGAAAGAGCGCTTATGGACACTTAATTACGTCTCTCCCTTCACCAAGTGCATTCCAAACGACTACATAACGGCACACACGTGCCCTGCTCACTCCAAAGTCCCCACTCTAAGGGGACAGGGATGATCACTTCCATTTGGAATTTGCGGTTCGATACGCATACCGTGCCACCCCTAATGGACACACAAATCAGACATGAACAGTTGCGATACATTGTGTGGACAGTCAGTTATTCAAATCAGATTCTATCCGGATATGCACAAAATCAGATTTGGGCTGACAATCCGCACACCTGACGTCACTCGCTGTGATGACACTCACAAACTATCTTCTCAGGTATGAGTCCATTGTCCATATGCAGACGATCTTCCATAAAAGCCACTCCGAGGAGGCTGAAATTCTCCAGGCTGGCTTCAGCGACGGCCCGATACGGCTGTCCTGGACTGCACGCCAACGGCAGACAGTAATCGGACCAGTTCAGCACCTGAAGCACAGACACAAGCATGATTTCAACAGCTGCTTCTCTTCAGTGACAGCATTCATCAGCAGAACAGAGAACGCACTCTACACCAGACAGAATTAAAATGGAAAAACCATGAGATTTGATGCACACAATAACATTGTTATGCAGTTTTGTCTTACACTTTAAATGCTCAAGCAGGATGGATTCTGATTGGCTTTCTTGTGTTTTATGAATACTGTGACATAAGGTGCGCCCCAACTCACGCACTTACACACTATTCTGTGCCCTTCTGTAGTATCAATAGTGAGAGTAGTGCGTTCCCCACTAAAATTACAAGTGCATTTTAAATACTGGGATGGATTTAAATGCCTAAAGCTTCTTAAATCAAAATGCATTTACTGGAGAAGCTAAATGACAAAATAAAGCCCCGTTCACACCAAGAACGATAACGATATTAGCGTCCACACACCAGCGAGCGACATGATCCGTTTATTCTAAGCGCACACTCGTCTGATGCTTTAAAAATTTCAAGCTCAAATTAGCAGGATGGATTCTGATTGGGTGTCAATGTCTGTATTGTTCATCAGCTGGAAAAAAATTGTTCTATTGAGAACAATTTTTAAAACTTTATCTTTATAGTTATCGTCCTTGGTGTGAACAGGCCTTAAGAAGTATTGTTTTCTGAAAAATTTATCAAAATTAAGGAGTTTATGATTAAAACACAAACAAATATCTGACAAAGGGCTCAAAAAAACTACTTAATTCAAAGGAGAACACGTTTTTATTCCCAATTGACAGATATTTGTTCTTGTTTTAATCATAAACTCACTTAATTTTAATCAGTTTCACAGAAAACAAGACTTTGTGTGTTTACTTGGATCTCCAGTAAATGTATCTTGATTTAAGGATGTTTGTGTGTGTGTACTGGAAAACAAGACAGAAATACTGAGGAAGAGATTCATTTAGCAGTTCATACAACTTAATATCATGACCTTATGGATTTAAGACTTTAATTAGTGGAAGGGTGAATTAAGACTTTTAAGAGCCACAAAAACCCCTGATTTCAAACCTCACACACTAGATGGCTAATAGTGTATAGTACATCATTTGGGACACAGCTTATACTACTCTTTTTGCCTACAATATAGCAGGGAAGACACAGACACAGCCTCTCTCTCTGTTGTGTAAACACACTGAGGAAGATCTGAGCTTACTTTCTCATTGGTTCTGTGTGGAGACGACGGAACTTTCTGTCTTGATGTGGCCTCGATGATGAAGGCGATGCTTTCTAGCCGCCGACCACAAAGCAGCGAAGAGCCCAGCAGAGTCCACTTACTGAGGTCTTCACACACCTGCAGACGACACACACACACACAGACCTCTGACCTTACAGTACATAAACACACACACACACCTCTGACCTTACAGTACATAAACACACACACACACCTCTGACCTTACAGTACATAAACACACACACACACACACACACACACACACACACACACCTCTGACCTTACAGTACATAAACACACACACACCTCTGACCTTACAGTACATAAACACACACACACAGACCTCTGACCTTACAGTACATAAACACACACACACACCTCTGACCTTACAGTACATAAACACACACACACACACCTCTGACCTTACAGTACATAAAAACACACACACACACCTCTGACCTTAGAGTACATAAACACACACATACACACCTCTGACCTTACAGTACATAAACACACACACACACCTCTGACCTTACAGTACATAAACACACACACACACACCTCTGACCTTACAGTACATAAACACACACACACACACCTCTGACCTTACAGTACATAAACACACACACACCTCCGACCTTACAGTACATAAACACACACACACACACCTCCGACCTTACAGTACATAAACACACACACACACACATCTCTGACCTTACAGTACATAAACACACACACAGACCTCTGACCTTACAGTACATAAACACACACACCCCCCTCTGATCTTACAGTACATAAACACACACACACCTCTGATCTTACAGTACATACACACACACACAGACCTCTGATCTTACAGTACATAAACACACACACCTCTGACCTTACAGTACACACACCTCCGACCTTACAGTACATAAACACACACACACACACACACACCTCTGACCTTACAGTACATAAACACACACACCTCTGACCTTACAGTACACGCACACACACCTCCGACCTTACAGTACATAAACACACACACACACACCTCTGACCTTACAGTACATAAACACACACACACCTCTGACCTTACAGTACATAAACACACACACCTCCGACCTTACAGTACATAAACACACACACACACACACACACACCTCTGACCTTACAGTACATAAACACACACACACACACCTCCGACCTTACAGTACATAAACACACACACACACACCTCCGACCTTACAGTACATAAACACACACACACCTCTGACCTTACAGTACATAAACACACACACACCTCTGACCTTACAGTACATAAACACACACACACACACACCTCTGACCTTACAGTACATAAACACACACACACCTCCGACCTTACAGTACATAAACACACACACACACACCTCTGACCTTACAGTACATAAACACACACACACACACCTCTGACCTTACAGTACACACACACACACACACACCTCCGACCTTACAGTACATAAACACACACACACACACACCTCTGACCTTACAGTACATAAACACACACACACCTCTGACCTTACAGTACATAAACACACACACCTCCAACCTTACAGTACATAAACACACACACACACACACCTCTGACCTTACAGTACATAAACACACACACACACACCTCCGACCTTACAGTACATAAACACACACACCTCCGACCTTACAGTACATAAACACACACACACACACACCTCCGACCTTACAGTACATAAACACACACACACCTCTGACCTTACAGTACATAAACACACACACACCTCTGACCTTACAGTACATAAACACACACACACCTCTGACCTTACAGTACATAAACACACACACCTCCGACCTTACAGTACATAAACACACACACACACACACCTCCGACCTTACAGTACATAAACACACACACCTCTGACCTTACAGTACACGCACACACACCTCCGACCTTACAGTACATAAACACACACACACACACCTCTGACCTTACAGTACATAAACACACACACACCTCTGACCTTACAGTACATAAACACACACACCTCCGACCTTACAGTACATAAACACACACACACACACACACACACCTCTGACCTTACAGTACATAAACACACACACACACACCTCCGACCTTACAGTACATAAACACACACACACACACCTCCGACCTTACAGTACATAAACACACACACACCTCTGACCTTACAGTACATAAACACACACACACCTCTGACCTTACAGTACATAAACACACACACACACACACCTCTGACCTTACAGTACATAAACACACACACACCTCCGACCTTACAGTACATAAACACACACACACACACCTCTGACCTTACAGTACATAAACACACACACACACACCTCTGACCTTACAGTACACACACACACACACACACCTCCGACCTTACAGTACATAAACACACACACACACACACCTCTGACCTTACAGTACATAAACACACACACACCTCTGACCTTACAGTACATAAACACACACACCTCCAACCTTACAGTACATAAACACACACACACACACACCTCTGACCTTACAGTACATAAACACACACACACACACCTCCGACCTTACAGTACATAAACACACACACCTCCGACCTTACAGTACATAAACACACACACACACACACCTCCGACCTTACAGTACATAAACACACACACACCTCTGACCTTACAGTACATAAACACACACACACCTCTGACCTTACAGTACATAAACACACACACCTCCGACCTTACAGTACATAAACACACACACACACACACCTCCGACCTTACAGTACATAAACACACACACCTCTGACCTTACAGTACACACACACACACCTCCGACCTTACAGTACATAAACACACACACACACCTCTGACCTTACAGTACATAAACACACACACACACACCTCTGACCTTACAGTACATAAACACACACACACACACCTCTGACCTTACAGTACACACACACACACACACACCTCTGACCTTACAGTACATAAACACACACACCTCCGACCTTACAGTACATAAACACACACACACACACACACACCTCTGACCTTACAGTACATAAACACACACA
Source organism: Spinibarbus caldwelli (assembly GCA_039654775.1). Classification (NCBI taxonomy): domain Eukaryota; kingdom Metazoa; phylum Chordata; class Actinopteri; order Cypriniformes; family Cyprinidae; genus Spinibarbus; species Spinibarbus caldwelli. The sequence continues at coordinate 173,573 of JBCAMP010000134.1, forward strand.
CACACACCTCCGACCTTACAGTACATAAACACACACACCTCCGACCTTACAGTACATAAACACACACACCTCTGACCTTACAGTACATAAACACACACACACACACCTCTGACCTTACAGTACATAAACACACACACAGACCTCTGACCTTACAGTACATAAACACACACACAGACCTCTGACCTTACAGTACATAAACACACACACACACCTCTGACCTTACAGTACATAAACACACACACACCTCTGACCTTACAGTACATAAAAACACACACACACACCTCTGACCTTAGAGTACATAAACACACACATACACACCTCTGACCTTACAGTACATAAACACACACACACACCTCTGACCTTACAGTACATAAACACACACACACACCTCTGACCTTACAGTACATAAACACACACACACACACCTCTGACCTTACAGTACATAAACACACACACACACACACCTCCGACCTTACAGTACATAAACACACACACACACACCTCCGACCTTACAGTACATAAACACACACACACACACATCTCTGACCTTACAGTACATAAACACACACACAGACCTCTGACCTTACAGTACATAAACACACACACCCCCCTCTGATCTTACAGTACATAAACACACACACACACACACACCTCTGATCTTACAGTACATACACACACACACAGACCTCTGATCTTACAGTACATAAACACACACACCTCTGACCTTACAGTACACACACACACACCTCCGACCTTACAGTACATAAACACACACACACACACACACACCTCTGACCTTACAGTACATAAACACACACACCTCTGACCTTACAGTACACGCACACACACCTCCGACCTTACAGTACATAAACACACACACACACACCTCTGACCTTACAGTACATAAACACACACACACACACACACACCTCTGACCTTACAGTACATAAACACACACACACACACCTCCGACCTTACAGTACATAAACACACACACACACACCTCCGACCTTACAGTACATAAACACACACACACCTCTGACCTTACAGTACATAAACACACACACACCTCTGACCTTACAGTACATAAACACACACACACACACACCTCTGACCTTACAGTACATAAACACACACACACACCTCCGACCTTACAGTACATAAACACACACACACACACCTCTGACCTTACAGTACATAAACACACACACACACACCTCTGACCTTACAGTACACACACACACACACACACCTCCGACCTTACAGTACATAAACACACACACACACACACCTCTGACCTTACAGTACATAAACACACACACACCTCTGACCTTACAGTACATAAACACACACACCTCCGACCTTACAGTACATAAACACACACACACACACACCTCTGACCTTACAGTACATAAACACACACACACACACCTCCGACCTTACAGTACATAAACACACACACCTCCGACCTTACAGTACATAAACACACACACACACACACCTCCGACCTTACAGTACATAAACACACACACACCTCTGACCTTACAGTACATAAACACACACACACCTCTGACCTTACAGTACATAAACACACACACCTCCGACCTTACAGTACATAAACACACACACACACACACCTCCGACCTTACAGTACATAAACACACACACCTCTGACCTTACAGTACACACACACACACACACACCTCCGACCTTACAGTACATAAACACACACACACACACCTCTGACCTTACAGTACATAAACACACACACCTCCGACCTTACAGTACATAAACACACACACACACACACACCTCTGACCTTACAGTACATAAACACACACACACACACCTCCGACCTTACAGTACATAAACACACACACACCTCCGACCTTACAGTACATAAACACACACACACACACACACCTCTGACCTTACAGTACATAAACACACACACACACACCTCCGACCTTACAGTACATAAACACACACACCTCTGACCTTACAGTACATAAACACACACACACACACCTCTGACCTTACAGTACATAAAAACACACACACACACCTCTGACCTTACAGTACATAAACACACACACACACACCTCTGACCTTACAGTACATAAACACACACACACACACCTCTGACCTTACAGTACATACACACACACAGACCTCTGACCTTACAGTACATACACACACACAGACCTCTGACCTTACAGTACATAAACACACACACACACACACCTCTGACCTTACAGTACATAAACACACACACACACACACATCTCTGACCTTACAGTACATAAACACACACACAGACCTCTGACCTTACAGTACATAAACACACACACCCCCCTCTGATCTTACAGTACATAAACACACACACACACACACACACACCTCTGACCTTACAGTACATACACACACACACACACACACAGACCTCTGATCTTACAGTACATAAACACACACACCTCTGACCTTACAGTACACACACACACACACACACACACACACACACACAGAGCTGTTGCCTGACCTGCGGCTCGCTGATGTAAACGCCTCTGTCTCGGAGTGTGAGGAGGAGCTGGTCACCGCGGGGCAGATCGGCTCTCTGCAGCGCGCAGAAGGTGAAGCTGCTCTGGCCGCCGCTGAAGCGCTGTAAGGCGCTGCGGATCACGGCAGTGTAGCACCTCTTGAAGCGCACCCACAGGTAGATATAGCAGAGCGTGATGAGCATCTTTCAGCGCATCGAGCGGCTGAAGCGGAGCCCATGAGTCTCCAGCGATAACTATCACTGAGCCGCTGTCATCTTCCCTTCCTTCCTGCTGCGCGCTGCAGGCCCCGCCTCTTCCGGTTACGTCACCAACGTTAAAAAAACAAATAAGCGCTCTCCTATCTATTCATGCTCTCCTCCTCGAATCTGTCAGATGTCTGGAGTTGTTCGTCAGTGTCATTATTCTGATGTAAATAATGCACACGCCGCTACTGAAGCGCGGGGTTGTCACGTGGTACCCGTTACTTTTCTCAGCGCTGAGCAAAGCGCGCTAATCACAGGCGCTTCCGGTTACTTACTGCGCGATCCGAAGCGGACCTGGAGGAAGACATGTGTTGGTCACTGATCACTGAAATATGCAGTTACTTTCTTGAATCGCAAAACAGAAAAGCCTAATCTTAGAGTTTAATTTGGCATTATAAATGGCATTCTGTAAACACGGTTTACTTAGATTAGCTGTAACAAGCAAGCAGAACGCGTTCTTTCGAATATGATTATTATCCAATGCATTTATTCATTTACTGGTTCTCTGTTTTAACATTATTTACAGGTTAGAGTTCACTTTGAAATCTGCATTTTTTCCATTTACTTTGATAAAGAAGGTCTTCTGAAAAAATGTTTAAACTGTTTCGTCGAACCACACTGACTGACTTTTTATGAACAAAAACACGGATTTTCAGGTCAAGCCACCGTTATTTATACAGATTGTGTCAAAGTAGCTTTACAGTATTACACAGGAAAATAGTGTCGAATAGTGTTTCAAAGTAACATTTTTCTTCCACAAAATCAGCGTTTCATTTTTAAGTTAATTTATTTTATAAACGCAGTGTGATTTTCACTTGTATGAACCACAAGTGTAGTGTGTTGTGTTTCTTGATTAATTTGCCGATTTAAATAATGTCACTAGTTACATGATTCATATGGATCAGTGGTTGATCAGACGGCACTGTTCGCATTATGACATTAAGGTTATTTTGCATTTTATATCATCTGTTATGAAGTAAAATTAGCTCGCCTCAAGAGAAACGCGCGACAGAAATCATCATAAATGATAATTAAATATTACTGCCGTTTTAATTTTTGCTTTCTTTTACATAATCAAATAATCACATATTACCCAAAGAAAATACAATTATATTAAATCGTTTCATTCTACTATGATGTGGGCCATTATAAAACTTGAAAATTAGTACGCATGTAACAGACAGTCTTATTACTTTGCAAGTAAAAAAGGTAAAATTATGCTTTTATTGTATGTTTATAGAAAAACGAACAGTAGTAGCTCAAACAGTCGATCGTGGCAAGGTCATGGGTTCGATTCCCAGGGAACCAAACGCATAAACATAAATGAAACTCACAGAAAGCATCTGCTTGCATTCTGGTTGTCCAATGTATTAGCTGTTTTGGAGGTTCAATCATCATCTTTTCCGACAACTTTCAATAGCTGGAATCTTTTATAATGGCCAGAGGATTGTTCACGGCCACTGCAGGTTTTCCAGTTTAATGGCAAACATTCGCTGAACTTGCCAAAGTTGGTAAAACTACCTTAAGGTTTACCACAAATGACTTTTATTTAATAGGAACTGAATTAAAGGTATTAAAGAAAGGAAAGACCATTAAAAGAAGCCAGCCTTCGACTCAATTGGTCATCTCAAAGGTCATCCCTACAGCAGAGCAGCCTAAAAATGTAACTCAAAACTTACTCTCATCCAATCGAGAAATGGAGCAGCACTCAGAAAATCAAATATTGGCTATTGGGGTGATCTCATCCCTGTCAGAGTCTATAACGGTTACAGTCTTTAGTTGTTCTGGTGTTTTATTTACTTTAGATTATCTCCATTGTGGCTTTATTTGCATTGTTCTGGTGCGGATACACTTGCAAAGTATGACTAACCTCATCTGAAACCAAACAGCGCCCCTTCAGTCAGTGATTTCATGCATGTTCATTCATTTCCCATGATCCTTCACTCTCACATTAGTGGAGGCCACAAACCTCCAGACCTGAGGAATCACTCTGCTGACAGAAGAACACACTCAAGACTGTGTGTGTGTCGTAGAAGGAAAACCTTGACTCAGACATCGACATGAAGAAATGAGAGAAGACCAGGTACAAGTTCAGCAACTTTGTTTTTTTATAATCATACATAAGACCGCTTGAATATAGTACAAAGGGTTTGTCCATTACTGCCCCTCAGTGACACTTTAATTTACACAAAGTCCTGATCTTACAACCTGTGGATAAAGATCCGAAATATCCGTCTGTCGTTCTGTTTACATCATCATCATCATCATCATCATCATCATCACATGTCCTGGAACCAAACGAGGAGTGAGAATGGGAACCGGACGGGAAGCCGAGGGGAAAGTCGGACCAGGGAGAGAGAGATTTCAAATCATAACGTGTAACCTGAAACGCTAGCAGGAGTTAGTGAGCGCTGCTGATGTTTGTCTCACACACACACACACACACACACACACTGCTGCCACAGCCGACTTCTGCTTTCAAATGGACTCATTTACTGAGGCGTGTGCCATAAGAACACAACTAAACGGAAAATTAGTTCCTGTACTACGTATACTACGTCAGCGCTGGAGTATACGAACATGTGAAACGCCGCCGATGCTGTCGTTCTGATTGGAGACACACATCCACACACAATACCCTGTCTAGAAGATTAAAGTATGAAGATCTACTCTCCGTCCCGCTGCAACCCTAGAGTTTTGCATTTGTACTAGCGTCGTCATCGTCGTCAACTACTTTGGCCTGGAAGCACTGATACCCACTGACTACCATAGAGAACTTCCACTGCATGTTACCAAGTTGACGTAAATGTACTCAAAATACCATTAGGAAAAAAGTAGTGAGTTCTAAACTTCCTTTATTAAAAAAATATAAATATGTACATAAATTCTATTTCAGCTATTAAAATGGGGTCACAAAGTAAACACCTGAAGCCTGTTTCATGGACTCCCTCCGTATGCCGTGACCACAGGAACCCTAAAGAACCGCTCGCAACCATCGCAAACCGCGCACGCAGATGGACGGAGAGAGACACGGCGAAGTCTCCGCCGGATTGCTTTAGTTGCGAGAGAAAGGATCTCTGACTGTCCAGCTGCTCTGGGACCAGCCGAGCAGCGAAATCCCACCACAGCCGTCTGCTGAGAGGAAATGAAGAGAAAGAAAAACAGAGCGACAGAATTTCGTAAGCGATGGCATCCAGGATTGGGCTCTCCGCAACGTGCCGCCACATCAAACATCGTCCAGTTCTGACAGTCGTTTACTGACACGACACGACACACACCTTTGCTTCAAAGTGCAGAACTGCTACATTATTGGTTACAGACATCTATGTTCTATAAAAAAAACGCCTTTGGTACAATAAATTATCAAAAGGGAGAAACAAAAGCGGTGGTGGAAAATTCACAGCGTCGTCATGAAGCCAAATCAAAGAAGCGAAAGGGCCAAAGTAAAACACACATGCCGAGCACAACAGAAAGGGACGCATCCGTCGCCGACATCGAGAGGGAGGATCTCTACTGAAGAAAGGCCTCTGATCACCGTTCCGTTCTGAGGGGCGTTCGTTCGCGTTTCAAAAATACAAGAAACGTCCGGCTCGTCTTACGATAAGGCCATATTTCCGCTCTCGCGTCTGAAACCATCTGAGAATCGGAGAGCAAAGGTCAGAGGAGGAAAGCGTCTCTCGTCTCGCTCCAGCAGATCGAATCCCGCCGGTCAGGAGCTGGCCACTGAGCTCTGCTGCACGCAAACGCCCGCCATGGGCGACTCCTCGCGCTCCAGGCCCATGCGGCTCTCTGCCATGAAGTGGCCCGGCCCAGAGTTCGAGGGCACGCCCGTCTCCTGCCGCGGGTTGGAGAAGGCACCCAGTCCTAAAGTCATGCTGCCGTTGTGGCCGAAGCCCAGGCGGCTCTGGTAGGCGTAGTGACGGTTCCCCGTGGAGGATGAGGAGGTGGAGGAGGATGAAGCTGAGGAAGACAGCGAGGTCATGGACAGGTGTCCGTGGGTCACCTCCATGGAGTCCTGCGTGGAGGCGCTGTGGGAGGGCGAGTAGAGGCGGGGCCGGGGCCGGGCGGGGCCCTGCGGGGGGTGATGGTGATGGTGATGATGATGGGATGAAGAGTGGGGGTGCAGAGCCTTGGGCTGGTGGGGCGGCACGTGGAAGGTGGTCTCCTGGACGGGGTGAGTCTCTCCGGACGCCTGCTGCAGTCCGTCTCCTCCGACCCAGCCCAGCGCCGGAGCAAAGGCCTGTCTCGCCTGAGGAAGAGCACAGACAGAGATAAAGATCCCAGCTCGTTGCATCATGCAGCCAACAGGGCTGGGTAAAAAATGTGACCCAGGACCACTAAACCAGTCATAAGGGACAATTTTTGGAATTTGAGATTTATTCATCATCTGAAAGCTGAATAAATAATCTTTCCATTGATGTATGGTTTGTTAGGATAGGACAATCTGTCAAAGCGCCTGACAGGACAAGCCATTACACTAATGCATTAACTTAAAGCTTAAAATAAAGAATTCTCATGTTTTGTGCAGCTTGGATCATGTACTTCTCCCGCAGCATCTCATTCTGTTTCCTCCACTATTTTTAGATGCATTTTGGCCACAGAAATGCATTATTCAGTGCTGCAATTTGACGCGACCGGCTGAAGTTGGACGTGCACTGTGGGCAGACCCGACTAATCGATAATGAGAATCGTTGTCGATGATTTTCATTATCGATAATAATTGATTTTATCGATTAGTTGTTGCAGCCCTAGTTACATCCCTAATTTCAATTCTTAAATTCCAAGAATCGATTAGTCTAGCCTGTTTTCAGTTAACCTCCCATCCAATAAATCGCAGTACGCTTTGTGCTTTGGTACTTTTGATATGAAACACAATGTCTCAGATTTAAAAATATTACCATTTTATTACAGTATACAAACAATAAATGCATTTTGGCGCTGTTTAATTTGGAGTGAATACAAATTTTTGTATACAAATCAGTTAATTTTAACCCCCAATAATATAATGTAGTACCAACTGACTCTCGTGTATATTTTACAGCATTCCTTGAGAGATTTTGGCATGTACTGTACCTGATATATATCCAGAATAATTGGAATATCAAATCGGAAATCGAATTGAATCGTGAAATTTGTCAAAACCCAGCCCTTGCAGCCAGCGAATGCAAATGAAACTGAATGGCCCTCTGTTAGTACTAAATGACTGTAAACGCACTGATCATGCAGTTTATGAGCTCTGATGTAGAACAGTAGTCGCAGACCTCTAAATGTGACCAATACAGGAAAAGTATCCAACATTTAACTGGAATCTACAGCAGTGACCAAGGATATCTAATTGACATGTTACCGAGTATCTCAATCCAAACTCTAAAAGTCATTAATGAATCTCACAGTGGCTGGATTCACGAAAATCTTCTTAAGAAATAAGTTAAGAAATCCACGAAGTTCATAAGAATGATCTTAAGTGCAATTCTTGAAAAATTCTTAATAAGTCTTTATCTGAGTGAATACATGATACACTGATAAACTCACACTTTGTCTTTTTGCACTTCCTGCAGATTACCCTAATAATCATAATAATAAGCACGCACACTATTTTCGCCACGACTTTGACTGGCACTCAGCGTCACGTTTTTAATGCGGCGTGTTTTTAAACAGTTACTTTTAAATAGCCTGTCTCAAGCTTCAGCGATCTGTTTCATTCATTTTTGTGCTGTGTTTTTTTGCTCTCATCCGAGTGAACGCTTCCGGTATGTGTGTCCGTGCTGCTACAGCAAACACGTCCCGCACATTCAAATGCACTGAATACTGCCAAAGATTTTGTCATATTTATAGGCTAAAATTAAAAGCGTTCAGTTAAAGCTCCCTATCGGACTCGTTTTTATAGAGATGCTACTGAGTTTTGAAGTCAGTAAAAAGTAGCGTCACACATAGACTAATCATGACCGATCATTATTTGTTTACATTATCAGTCATCGCTGTCACTTCAAAAAACTCGTGCACATCCCTATTAATAGTCCTACTATGTATTATATGTTGTTAGTGTTGTTGTAATGCTTAATTACAACAATTCATTTGAAATAACCCAATAAATTCATTAAATAATTCTTACTGTTTGGGATTTAAGACAAGTCTGGGGCTGTCCTAAATTTAAGAAGGCAATTACGATGATTTTTAAGAAGATTCTTTTCAAGAATTTGAATTCTTCTTAAGTTTTGTCTTAAGAACAATCTTAAGAAAAAAGATAAAATTATTCTTAAGAATATTCTTTGGGAATACAAAATATTCTTAACTTTTTTTCTTAAGTTAAAAATAAGAAGTAAATGGCAGTTAAGAAGAAACTTCTTCTTAAGAAGACCCCTGGTATTTCTCATTAGTTATCTAGACTGGGTGATATGGCTCAGTGCGCTTACCAAATTCCAAAACTATATGATCTGCTGCGCTGCGTGTTTCAGAGCGGCTCGATTCACAGTAATGTAGTGAATGCCTTTAACATACATTTAGGAGTGCAATGTGTACCAATTACGCTTTATTTACATACTTGAATAATTTCCCACATTTCTGAGGACATTTATGAAGACAGCATTTCTCTGGATTTATTGTGAGACAGAAACTGCAGTTTTCCACCACAATAAAAGCTTGAAGGTCAAAAAATTAAGACCCAAGTATTGTAATTTCTCAATAAAAATAATAAACTTAAAATTTGTTTTACAGAGCAGTTGTTTTACAATAGTAATATTACTGTCTTATGGATAATAATTATTTATTCATTATTACATGAAATAGTTCCAAAAACATCAGTCTGATTTTGGTGTGGGCTGAGACACTATCGCAATTGAAAAGATAACTTTTTTGGTCCATTTTAGAGTTCAGTGATACTTTTTATTTATTTCAGTTTTGTCACTAAAAATGTGTTTGCTATCAGAATCGACCAGATTTAACTATAAAACGTACACACATTTCTAGTGGTACCGAAGTGTGCCTGCTATAGTCTCACAGAATCCTGCGGGAAACACTGCTGGACCTCATAAACACCTGTTCTTCCTGATATAATCCTATGCCCTCACTGACTCCACCAACGGTAACGTCATTTTGGCTTAGTTATGTGTGTAATAAGGATCTGGCGGGTTGATGTTTGTTAGGGCTGCGACGATAAATCGATGCATCTTGATTCGTGGATCGATTCTGAGATTTTTGGAATGCATCGTGATTCTCTCTGGAATCGATTCTGAGCTTAGTTTTTAACAGCAGATGGCGCTCTAGGCTAGTTTTTAAACCACACACTCAAATGTTCATGAAGAAGAGCCCTAAAGAGCGCCTGTGCGTTCGGCTAGTGGTTAAATGTACTTGCTCCTCGGCTCAGAATACTTTTATGATGCAAGATTAATGTAAACACAGCCCACTGTGAACACTCTTGTAATTCGCTTCAACCTTTTCAAACTTTATGAATGATTGTTTGAGGTTCAGGTGGTGTGTGTGTGAGGAACTGGAAGCAAGCAGAGTATGGCTGTTTCTAAAGCACGCAGTGCCATCTGCTGTTAAATAGGGCTGTCGCGATAACCGCAATATCGCAATACCACGCTACTGAAGAGCACAACCGCTGAGAAATGCAACAACCGCAGCAACCGCGATATTTGCGTTTTCTTTTTTCGTAAGGTTATGCCCTTCTCATTTTACACTTCGTGCATGTGTGCTGAATATTAAATAAGTTAGTAATGATAACATAATGTGTACCATGCTGATTTGTACAAAGGCTCAGTAGATTTGCACTTAACAAGCCTAACAGACTGCAAATGAGAGATCGACTGATCGCGTGCGATTACCTGCGTCTGTCCTTCAGGTGGAGTCTTGTATATTTGTGGAAACAGGTTGTCATGTCCAAGGAAAGTGAAATCTCTGTCTGAGCATCGACGCTCTGCTGGTCAGCTGAGCCTTTAAAAGTGTCGCTCAAAGTTAAAATGATTTCAACAGCGTGTTTCATTACATCTCTCTTTGAATGAATCAGCGTTTCTGAACGTGTAGTTGATTGAACGGTTTAAAGACTCACTCAAAGACAGTCTCTTGACACCACCTTGTGGTGCAACAATGAAGCTGCACTGACTGACAGCCCTCTAGAACACACAGGTGAAATATCAACAGAAAAAGTATCTTGTCAGTCAGATTCGAGGATCAGCACTAACTGTTATATAATAGCCTAACGGTTTTATTGTCAGGTTTAGGCTCTGTTATGTGGACCAATATTTTGTCATTCTCTTCTGTTTACTTCACTTCCTGTTTCAACGCGATTTAGTTTCGGCTTCTGAATTCCGTACATCGTGTCGTTTTATATATATATATATATATATATATATATATATATATATATATGCGGTAATACCGCATACCGCGCTTCTGAGCTACTGAAAATTACCGCAAGGGAAATTCCTTCACCGCGACAGCCCTACTGTTAAAAACTAAGCTCAGAATCGATTCCAGAAAGAATCATGATGCATTTGGAAAATCCCAGAATCGTTTCTCGCAGCCCTAATGTTTGTGTGTGTGGGTGTGGTGGGCACCTGCGGGCAGAGATTGTGACAGTCCATGCCCACCGCTGCACTGAAGTGTCCTCTGCTGTGCCGGTGCTGATGGGTCGGGTCGGAGCGGGCGCGGCCGCTGGTGCTCGTTCCAGACGATCCTCCTGCAAACACACAGCGTTTAGAGTCAGTGACAGCACAACTCATGATCTCCAGGCCCCTATGATTTCCGCAAAGCAGAAAATGCAGATGGAATCACGGAATACAGTCATAAAAATGGAATTTACTGTATAATGTGGAATGTCATGAAATTTGTCAAACGTTGGATGAATTAATCAAAAGTGGGTCAGAACACTTAAATCAAATTGCGATATGGACTAGTGTTTTTGAATATTAAGCCACAAAATTACTATTTAAATATGAATCCTACATTACTGCGTGTCTCTGTGAATGAATGGCACAGACGCGCAGTTTTGTTTACTCGTACTGAAGCTCACGTGATGCTCGCGACTGATATTAACGTCTTCCGTCTCACTAAATGAGGACATAAATACATGATCATCATCTCCAGAACTGCTCTGAGAGTCACTTCATGAGCATTTTACGTTCATTTGAGTAAAACTAGCATTATATCATATACACACAGAAATTTACATCGCAACCCGTCAAAATAAAGGTTCGGTTTAACTTGAAGACATTGTGCCAGAAATACAGTATATTCCTATTGTTCAGTAGAATGTACATACTACTACTATTACTAAAATGATTCAAATAAAATTTAAGGAATAATCTCACAATATTTCTTCCAAGTTTTAATTTTTAATTTAAAAAAAAAAAGATTGTTTAATTTTCAATAATTAGAAGATAAATAAAATTAATGTTGTATGCTTTCATTTGATAACCAGAAAAATTTAAACACAACACAGAATTTCTGAAGGGGGAAAAAAAAAAAAAAAAACATTTCAAAAGGCTATTTTAAGAATAAATTTTTATAAATTAAGTTGTTTTTATGCATTCAAATAATTAGACATGTTAAAACAAAGAATTTGGTAGCAATAAAATCTATGGTGGGGAAAAATAATTTCATAAGGCCCTAATTTTTTTTAAACCTTTAATAATTTGATGTGAAATTGTATAAATAGATGTCAGATCAGTGCGTGCCCACCGAAGCCCTCTCTGACCTGAGCTGGAGGAGGTGCTGGACGTGGTTCCGGACGACTGCGACTGCTCCAGCGCCGGACTCGTGGACACGCTGCTGCTGGTGTTGGTGCCCTCGTCTGCGGTCTTCTTGAAGAAGCTGTGCTGCAGTGCATAATACGGCTGGATGCGGGTCTTGGGGTCGTAGTCCAGCATCCGCAGGATCAGGTCTTTGAACTTCAGGTAATCCGCGACAGCATGGCCCGATTCGCCAGCTCTCCGCCCGCCTGGGCCGCCCGCCTCCACGCCCAAAATACTGTGCAGCTTCCGGGAGCCTGCGGGTTTATACTGTGCACAGGAGAGACCAGAAGAGTCAGCATCACCACATCAGAGACGGGACCAAATCAATGTAAAGAAAGCATCGCACCCTTTTGCCATCTTTGGTCTTCTTCACACACCACGTGCTGTCAGACATCTTCTCGAAGAACTTTCTGGCTTTAGGTGCCTGCTCCAGAATATGATTGGGAGGGACGCCCAACACCTCCACGATTTTATTCATCTGGTCGACCTGCCAACAAAACATCCATCACAAACGGTAAGAAGACAAGTAGAGCAACAGATAAGGATGTGTTAATGCTGGCCGGGTTGGAGCATTGTTTTAAATAAGGTTGTTATAACATCAAAATTTGATATACCAATGAAATTCTTGATTCTCAATTTCGGTACCACAGCAAAAACTACTAGCTTGACTAATACAAAGTTCAAACATTATTAAAGACAAGTGAATGGTCTTATAATGAAATGTGACCCTGGACCACAAAACCAGTCATAAGGGTTTTTTTTTTTCAATTGAGATGTATACATCATCTGAAAGCTGAATAAATAAGCTTTGCAATTGATGTATGGTTTGTTAGGACAATATTTGGCCGAGATACAACTATTTGAAAATCTGGAATCTGAGGGCATAAAAAAAAATAGAGGAAATTTTTTTTTTTTTTTTAGAAAATCGCCTTTAAAGTTGTCCAAATGAAGTTCTTGGCAATGCATATTGCTAATCAAAAATTAAGTTTTGACATATTTATGGTACGAAATTTACAAAATATCTTCATGGAACATCTTAATATCCTAATGATTTTTTACATAAAGCTGATGAAGTGGATTTATGTATTGTAGAGTTTCCGAAAGTTATTGTGAGCATTGTAATGTTTAAAGCGAATGTCTTAACAAATGTCAGTAGACCAGGAACGAGCAGTTCATTCATAAATCCTTGAGATGACTGGAAATACAACCAGAAGACAGAAGACAACAAACGCAGCATTAAAAAGGGGCGGCGCTACATGAGGTTAATAACAATACACATTCAATACACACACTGTGTTTACAAGGATACTTGCCAAGATGGACATTTTGACAAAGCATATCGTGGCACAGATTTTAAGAAGTCAACAGACAGCCTGGGAAAGTTAGACAATTCTGTGTCTATCAGACCAGTTTAATTTCTAAGGCAGTAATAATGGCTTAATGTTTTGTTTCTGCTGAACTGATTTCATCTGACACAGCTTTTACAAATATACATCTGTAAGTAAGCATGAGCAGATAGCGAAGGCTGCACTCAGACTAGAGGAGAATCAGATCAGATCAGGCCTCACCTCGTTAGCGCCGCTGAACAGAGGCTCTCCAGTGTGCATCTCCACCAGAATGCAGCCCAGAGACCACATATCGATGGCCAGATCGTACGGCATTCCCAGCAGCACCTCTGGTGAGCGGTAGAACCGGCTCTGGATGTACTGGTATATCTAAGGACACATGCATCTATGTTATTGAATGAGCTTTGAGGTGCAGTCAAACAATAAACGGACTCGAATCAACACAGGAAACAACAAACTCTACAGAAACACAGAATGCATTCAACAAATGATGAGCAGACAGAGATTACTCTGTCTCACCCGCTGTCCCAGCTGACAGGAGCTCCCGAAATCCACGATTTTGATGGCGGATCTCTTGGGGTTGCAGAGCAGGATGTTCTCGGGTTTGAGGTCACAGTGGATGATGCTCAGCTCAGGCGTGGCCAGAAAGAGCAGCGCGGTGCACAGCTGCTGAGCAAACTTGCGCGTCAGGTTCAGAGACACGCCGCGGAAATTCGTGTTCCTCAGCAGGTCGTACAGGTTATAGGACAACATCTCGAAGACCAGACACAAGTGGTTCCGGAACATGAAATGGCGTTTCAGATGAACTGGAGGAGAAAGAGAAACACAATGGCATTAATGAGTGTAACGCTAGGACTGTAACGGTCGCCGTGACAACCGCGTCACCGCGATGGTCGGCTGTCACCGGCGGTAGTGCACATGACGTCACACACTATATAACAAGCAAAGTTTTGTATACAAATGTAATAATATTACAGTTGCCAATTGTTTTATTTAGACTATAAGTCTATGCTAATTCACAAATTACCTCAAACGCCATACACAGCGTTTCCTTTAGATTGGCAGATTTGAGCGCAGGAAAATACCGTTTATTCTGCATTCAGCAAATTTACTTTGTGTTGAGCGATGGACCTTGTTGGGAAACCAAATTCTACATCGCCGATCTGGAATCATTTCTATTCATGTCACCCACACGTTTGTACAAGTGTCTTCAAGTTCACGTGATCACAAACGCCCGGCTGGTCAGGTTTGTATTGGTGAGGCTTTCTCCAAACTAGCCAAATACAAACGAGACGTGATAAATGTAAGATGCTACCCAGAAATGTGGCAGCATATGCCGCGATTCCTATTCCACACAGAGAGCGCGTGCAGACGAGGACTTAACGTGCCCGCTTGCTTGGTGGCGGAACAGAACCGTGTCTAAACCGGACGAGACCAGTGTCACGCCGTGTCGCAACCTACAGCCTGGTCGCAACACAACAGGTTGAGTGTCTACACAGGACATTTGAACTTTGTGTCAGTACGTCATAAACAGGACGAAGCAGTTTACTGTGGGGATTTGTCGTGTCATGTCGCGCAGCATCCAATGTACAACACAGCATGACTGATTATAATGGGTATTTTATCGTGTCTTGCCGCGCCGGTCGCGTCCGGTTGACAGGGTGTATTTAACTTTTATTTTTTTATTTAAGGCTACTTTCCTATTTGATTATTATTTGTTTGATATTTATTTTAGTGTTTTGCAGGCTGCGAGTTCACTGACGGAAGTGCTAAAATAAACACGCACGTTTGTTAATAGATGATCGAGCCTCATTTATTTGTTGCGTTTCAAAATTATATATATGATAATTTTTGAATTTGAATATTATGTATATAATTTTTATGTATAAATATAGGCTAATTAATATCATACCACCGCACCACCGGCGGTAGTTGGTCCATTACCACCACGGTGGTAAAATCTGCCACTGTCACAGCCCTATGTAACGCTTGACTGATGACACAGAAACAAACGTCCTGAAGGCTGGATGGCACCCTAAGACACGGAACACGCCTTCCGGATCTAGGGTTAGGAATCGAAAATCAATTCCAATTCCAGAATTGGATACTTATGGTCAGGAATCGGATACTTCTTGTAAAAATAAAATTTCAATTCCACCTATCAATTCCTGTGCGCACATCTTTTTTTTTTAGGTGGTGAAAAGGGGCTGTTAAAAATATATTTGTCTTTGAATCATTCATTCAAGAGATTCATTCAAAAACACTGATTCATCCAGTAATGAAACGAGTAAATCTCGAGTGAGTCGTTGAATCATTCCATTCATAATTCCATTAGATTTTGTTTAGTTGTCTAATTTATTTATTTTAGAATTGTGAGAGAACTGCAACCTCCATTAAAAAAGTCTCAATTTATCCAGAATAGCTCTATTTTGCACACAAACAGCTGTTAATCGAGTCCAGTTTTTATGTAGCCGGCTGATTTTTGTTCATGGTATTCAGCAGCAATTAAATGTTTTGTAAAAAGAGACACAGAATAAATATGTTTGATATCTAAATGTCTAACTTCATTTTTTTTTAACCACATTGGAATCGAAACTGGGAATCGATAAGAATTAGAATCGATAAGCAGAATCGGAATTGAAGAAATTCAAACGATACCCAACCCTATTGGAATCACATGGTGACCGTCCGTGTGGCTTTCTGACCTTCTGTTCCCATTAGGGCTGCAACAAACGATTATTTTGATAATCGATTAATCTAACGATTATTAGAACGCTTAATCGACTAATCATCGATTATTTCACTGATCAATCAATAGACTTTGATTATTCAGCTTTTGCAATTAGTTAAAATATTGAGCTATACATATTCTAACAAATAAATAAAAGGTAAAAATAAAAGGAGGAGATTTCCCCCTTCCATGTAAAGCGCTTTGAGTACCCAGAAAAGCGCTATATAAATGTAACTAATTATTATTATTATAATTATTATTATTATTATTATAATCACTTCAGCTTTTGAAAATCATATGTGACCCTGGACCACAAAACCAGTCATAAGTGTCAATTTTTTTAAATTGAGATTTATACATCACCTGAAAGCTCAATACATAAGCTTTGATGTATGGTTTGTTAGGATAGGACAATATTTGGCTGAATTAAAAATATCTGAAAATCTAGAATCTGAGGGTGCAAAAAAAATCCAAATATTGAGAAAATCACCTTTAAAGTTGTCCAAATGAAGTTCTTAGCAATGTATATTACTAATCAAAAATTAAGCTTCAATGGAACATGATCTTTACTTAATATCCTAATGATTTTTGGCATAAAAGAAATATTGATCATTTTGACCCATACAATGTATTGTTGGCTATTGCTACAAATATACCTGTGCTACTTATGACTGCTTTTGTGCTCCAGGGTCACATATGTAATTAATTAAAATTATTACACAATAAATTGCTAACACTTTAAAATAAAGTTTCATTAGTTAACATTAGTTGACTACATTAGTTAACATGATCTAATAATGAACAATACTTCTACAGCATTTATTAATCTTAGTTAATGTTAATTTCAGCATTTACTAATGCATTATTAAAATCACAAGTTGCGTTTGTTTACATTAGTTAATGCACTGTGAATTAATATGAACTAACAATGAACGACTGTATTTATTAAATAACATTAACAAAGATTAATAGTGTAATAAACGTATTGTTCATTCATGTTAGGTAATACATTATATCACCTTACTGTAAAAGCGTTACCAATTAATTTATAAATAGATATATTTGGCACACAAAATAACAGAAACTCTCTTAATCACCATTTAATTAGCTCTATGAAAAAATAACAATGACACATTCTGCCTAACATCTCATTTTGTAAGTCATATGGATAAGAAACAAAATAAAGGTAAGTGATAAGATACTTTATTTTTTTGATAAATTATTTTATTCACAACATATATCTCTCTCAAAATACCTTATAGGGTTATGATAATCAAAACAGTCCTGAGCGAGATCAAGCTTTGATCTCTGCAAACCAAACTATCACTTTAATTCATTTACTTCCCCAACTAATAAAAAGATTTGATCATTAGCTAGCTCCACACTGGAGAGCTGCTTTATAACAGAAAATCAAGTTGTAATTCTAACTGAAAGCGACACTAACTAAACTGCTTGATTTAAGGCTCTCTCTTGCATAAAGTACTATATAAATAAACGTGATGTGACTGCTTTACTGAAGCACCGAACTGAAGAGCTCATGCAAACATCACTTTCTCACCGCTGTCAGTTTTTGTTGTTTAAACTGTTGTTTTGTATGCTGTTTATTGTGTTATTGAGAAGAAAACGTTGTGCTCTAAAGCGCTGTCTCTCTTCTTCTCTTGAACTGCATCCAGGAGAGCTGAATTACTCTTGCGCTACAGCGCCACACTGGTCAAATCACAGTATTGCAGGCCCTTACATTAGGTCATATGGGATCAAACGACTACTCGACAACAGAAATATTTGTCGACAATTTTTTTTGTCGACGTTGTCGATAATGTTGACTAATCGTTTCAGCCCTAATTCCCATACATTCCCTATGGGATGTTTCCAAACTCCACCTGATCCGCTGTGACCGTCACACAATCAACAATGAATTCATTTACAGCCATGTATAAAAGACAACAAAAATCAACTGGCCAATTCCCAAACCCTTCTGTCTGCTTTTCCATGGTTAAGCTTCTGATTCACTCCTGAAACTCAATATTCCTGCTAATAATCTTGCTTCTGTCTGGTAAATTACTATGTTTTTCCTCATTTTTAAGTCCCTTTGGATGGAAGGATCTGCTGAATCATTCAATGTACATGTAATGAACATATCAGCCACTAGAACTTATAAAACATGTGCTCTTGTGCAATAAAGTTGGATTGATACCAGATACAATACCAGCCTCTGCTTCCTCGTGAATACTCAATCAATACCTCAGGCAACAAATAACAGTACAAAACAACAAAACTCTTGGCTCGGTCCTTCCAGAATCCAGTTTCATCCCTTCAAACCATAGAAACAGCGACAGAGCCCTAAAACAATTCATCATGATGCAGAAAAAATGACCATTATGTGGCTACAATAATTCTGATAAACTGTTATTAATTGCACCTTGCTGGCATGACTAACCCAGCCCTAACCAAACCCTAACCAAGGGTTTCTCTGGTCAGATTGGTCAAATAGACAGAAGAAAATTTTGGCTAGTATTACAATGAAAAACACAAGCAAATGGCTAATATGTATTTTTGAGTGATGAACAGGTTCATTAGTGACTGATCCACAGGCAAAGTCCTGCACATATTCTAGGGCTGAACGATTATTTTCATTTGCGATAATATCGCAATATGAAAAAAAGCGATTTTTCAACTGCAGAGGCTGCGATTACACTGTCACGTGACACGCGAGAGTAAAGAGGTGTGTTCGACTTGAAGACCAATCGGTGTATGGCATCAAAGTACAGCGATAGAAAGCATTAGGAGATGTCCACTCTCTTATAGCTCTCACAGTACTTTGACGATACACACTGATCGGTCCAGCAGCACTGCTTCAAGTCGAACACATCTAAGCAGTCTTCAGAGGAAGCGTCACGTTGGCACGCTTACAGTGTAGCCAAGTCCGCAGTTTGCTTCCAAAAACGTGATATTTAGCCCCTGAAATGCGAATCTTACCAGGGCAACCCCTCCAAAAAAATGTGTATTTTACCCCCGAAATGTGATTTTTACCGGTGGACCCCCCTCGAACCGCGACTGGGCTAGTTTTGAGAAGCAATTGGGCGGGTTTTGTTGTGAAAACCTGGCAACTGTGGTACGTTACACACGGAAATGTTTGAAAGCGTATATATATGATCGCACTTCAAAACTGCACATGGAAATTACTCAAGCGGTAACAGTGTTACGGTGCATTTCATTACTGAAGACTTCAACCTTTAGATAATATAGGCTATATAATAAGGTAATATATATTCTTATTTATTCATTTAAAGTCTGTCTAAAGTTAACAGACAGTGTTTAAAAAGTGCAATCTTCACATGTTTACATATGTTTATTACAGTGACTTTGAATTACCTAAATACGGAATGTGGTAAAGCAACAGATTTGTTTTTATATTTCTGCAATCTACTTTAGTTTGTGTGATTTGTTACTGACTTTCATATTAATGTTTACACCAGGCTTATTTGTCAGTGCTTTGTGTTTCATAATTATTAAATGCTTACAAGGCTGGAAGTTCAACAAATCAGTCAATATACTACTGTGATTGAAGTTGTTAAATAAAAATATCATTCATATCAATTCATGCATCGCCTAACTTCATCATAACATATATGCCTGGCCTACAGAAAAGAATATTTATATTTAATCTATCTAATATTGTGCTGGTCATACTATACAATGATTTATTGTTTGTCTTTGTTGAATAATACAGAACATTAAGAGGTTTAAAAAATAATTGCATACTAAATTGCAATCGCAATATTGGTTAAAAAAAAAAAAAAAAAAAAAAAAAAAAAAAAAAAAAATCGCAATTAGATTATTTTCCAAAATCGTTCAGCCCTAACATATTCCGCTGCTCAAATTATTTTAGACCATAAATAATTAGCACCTCACCTTCTGCGTTTGGAAGGCTTTTGTCTAATTTAAAGTTTAAAGTTTGTTCTCAAGTGCTTTCAATATTTCTAGCACTGATATTCACATGGATTTATAACATATCTCCAGATATATCATGGATTTATAAAGAGAAATTCTTGTTGGTCTGTAAGGAACAGTATCAAGCACAGAAAGTCTTCATGATATTGTTCAACACCTGTCCTCCACACAACCCTGTCCTCC
The DNA here is from genome assembly GCA_039654775.1 of Spinibarbus caldwelli. Classification (NCBI taxonomy): domain Eukaryota; kingdom Metazoa; phylum Chordata; class Actinopteri; order Cypriniformes; family Cyprinidae; genus Spinibarbus; species Spinibarbus caldwelli. The sequence goes on from JBCAMP010000134.1 coordinate 194,315, forward strand.
AATAACACTCCACAGACAGACAGGAGCCCGTTTGTGTGAGAGAGGGGACCAGCGATCACGACCCTGGAGACACACGCCAACACGGGACACTGGGCTATATTTTTAAACATTTATAGTTGACCAGCACGCCGTCTGCCCTAAATAGAGCAATTCATTCTTCTCCAAACACTTGTTCAAACACATACAACAACATGACAACGATATTTCAGAGAATACATCTTCATGCTCGCTGTATTTCATAAATATTACAATATTACGAAATATTAGAGAGCAGAAGAAATCTGGACTAAAAACCCCTATGGGAGCTTTCTAAGAATTTAACTCAATTCCACTGCTTTGGAAATGTCCTTATCTTTTCTGTGACCGCATGAGCTGTGAATATGGACTGTGATAGAGTCACACATTACCGATGTAGTACTTCATCTCTGTGTCGTGTTTGTTCATGAGCTCCAGCAGTCGGACTTCAATCTGAGCCTGATTCAGAAAGGCCTTTTTATTCTTGATGATCTTGATGGCGACCCACTCCTGCTCCATGCGATCATACGCCTTCACCACCTGCCAGCAGAGGGAGACATGCGCGTCAGACAAAACAAAAAACACCGGGAGATTCTTTACTAGTGTGAGGATCTGAGAGACACTGACCTGACCGAACGAGCCTTTGCCTATTAAAGAATCAATCTCATATCTGTCCATCCATTTCTCGCCATTTTTAACGATGTAGTCAAAGTTGTCGTCATCGTAACCGTCGTTGTAAATCTTCCTCTCCTTCTTGTTACTGGAGTCCTCGCCCTGACCCTGTTGGTGACGACGCTTCTTTTTTGCATAGTAAACCTGCGAACAAAGGGAAAGCCTGAGCTGAGCGACTCCAACGAGCTGTGGATGAAGGGCCCTATGACCTCCACCATGCACATTATCATCACATCCCATACACAGGGAAACTGAGACAAAAATATATGTGACCCTGGACCATAAAACCAGTCATAAGGGTCAATTTTTTTAAATTGAGATTTGTACATCACTTGAAAGCTGAATAAATAATAAATAAGCTTTCCATTGATGTATGGTTTGTTAGGATAGGACAATATTTGGCTGAGATACAACTATTTGAAAATCTGGAATCTGAGGGTGCAAAAAAATCAAAATATTGAGGAAAATCTCCTTTAAAGTTGTCCAAATGAAGTTCTTATTCAAAAATTAAGTTTCTGTAAATTTACAAAATATCTTAATGGAACATGATCTTTACTTAATATCCTTATGATTTTGGTATAAAAGAAAATGGATAGTTTTGAGCCATACAATGTATTGTTGACTATTGCTACAAATATACCTGTGCTACTTATGACTGCTTTTGTGCTCCAGAGTCACATATTACTATTGTGCAGCAGAATGTACTTCTCAATATAGTAATAGTAACACTAATAACAATAAACAATTATTTAAACTTCAAAGAATTATAAATTTAACAGTAAACATCTGTTGTGCAGCACTTTGTTTGCCAAAACAGTGAAAAGAATCGTTTATTTCATTTCATCAAAAGATTAACACAATTTTTTTTGTTTCATGCCTTTTCTGATTGCCAAAAAAGTTAAAATACACAACACAGAATTTCTGGGAATAAAAACATTTCAAAGGGTCCTATTATTGTAAACAATTTGATAACTTATTAAGCTGTTTTTATCGGTTCAACTGATTAGACATGCGTTTGATTAGAAAAATGTATGGTAGCACATTCCAACTAAAATAAAATGGAAAAAAAAGAATTTTGAAGGAAATAAATCCAAATTTGGGACAAAAACAAAATAGATTTCATAGGGCCACTGATGTGAGTGATGCATTTATTCATGCAGCATTATTTAAATGAACATGAGTTGCACAGTGTCAGGTGAGTCGCACCTCATTGATGTGTTTGTATGTTTTGATCAGTTCGATGGAGAGTTTTCTTAAGGGTGCAGTCGCTGGATCCCGGAAACACTGAGGCATCCGCCTCTGAAGCATCACCACATCAGCAGTTACCTGTAACACAGACATGAGAGCGTTCATGAGCGTGAGTGTGAGCTCCTACCGACGCTCCAGAGCTTACTATAACCGCATGTACCTGCGGGGCCTGCGAGTTGTACGGCAGCGCAGCGGCTGATTGGTCAGCGGCGCTCTGCGGGTGACCATCACTGAACGGCGGGTGAGAATGGGGCGTCTGCGCATCCATCTGCACACCAGCCGACTGGAAAGAAAACGAGGGGGCCAGCCGAACAGAGGAGGGTTTGCATGCTGAGGTCTCTCCTCCTGAAAAAAACACACACACACACACACACACACACACACACAGAGACAGGTGACAACCTCCTCCAATCTAGAAACTTCTAGTTAGTCTCTTTTCCCATCATTGTTTTAATGTGCAGCAGCGAGCGCTCCAGTGAAACGCAAGTCAGAAGCCCTGATCGGGTGACAGAAGATCCAAAAAAGCTCGGACCGAAATGGCAGATCATGCTTTTGTCACAAGACGACACCGGACACGTGTTACAGTCCTTCAGAACGATGGATTGAACGCTCAAACACACACAGGTCTAATCAGAGCTGATCGAGTGAGAGTGTGTGTGTGTGTGTGTTTATGACTCAGCATCAGCAACACACACACACACTGAACTCAATCACATTGTAAACGCAGAAACAGAGAACGCACAAACAAGGTCTTCAGTTTCTAAATCAGATGATGGCAACGACAGACCTGTAGCGTGAGCGAATGATTTCACACTACAGACGTCTAGACGACAGCTGAGGATTTCAGCAGCGCCGGTCGAACAAACAACAGCACAATAAAGACTACATGTGAGTGTTTGTGATGGATGTGATGTTTGGAAATGTGACCGTCTGCAGCGAGCGGGAATTCTGCAGATCATTAAGTCGTCATTTATCAGCGTCTCTCACCAGCAAACACAATGCAGCACATTCACACTGGTAACCAGCGCTCTCAAGCCCAGCAACAGTGCCTCATTACCATAGCCTACCACCAGGAAGATGCCGCGCCATTGGCCGGCCGGCTAAAGCGGCAGCCAATCAGGAAAGGGTATGCAAATAACCCACTTTTGTTGCTAGGGCAAAGCTGCGAGGCTGCGTCCAATAGGAAAACGGGTAAGAGGCATGAAATTGAATTGCACTTTGACACATTTCCCAGCACAGTTTAACACAGTATTTGCTGACAGAAAAGCTCTCGGGTGAGGAACCCGGAATCAGCCGGAGCCAGACCCCAGAGACGGACACTGCTGCGGGACCCCAGTCTGTGTTTTAAAACATTTACAGCGACCAGCACACACCGTCTGCCCTAAATAGAGCACAGCCATGGCCTGACGAGAGGCTACTCTGAACAAACACAAACACACACAAAACACAGGGTTAGAATCAGGCTCACCTGTATGCATCGTCTTCTGACAAATCTCATATCATTGTGACAGGGGAGTCCATCTGCAAACCACAGCCCACTGCAAGAACAGCACAACCGTGTGAGTGACCACATACTGTACATCTGTGTGTGTGTGTGTGTGTGTGTGTGTGTGTGTGTGTGTGTGAGAGACACGAATGTACCTGAAGCGTCTCGCGAGTGGTTTCCAGGTGAGAACAGCCCTGATGTCTCAGCAGGGTCTTGCCGTGTTTTGAGATGGTTGAGTTGATCTTCAACTTGCACAACCATTGGTGAAGATCTGCGGTGAAATCAGTCCTCAGTTTAGAGGTGTTTACAGTACACAAACACAGCTAGATCACAATAAAGCAAACAGAAACGCGATGAAGAGCCCATCAGCAGCAGCTCTAGTCAAGGTTGTTCTCCCGCAACTTTTGCAGCGATGCTGTAAATCAGTTTCGAGAATCAAAGCTGTCAAAACACTGTTAGCCTAGCCAGCTAATGTAACGGCGCCAACAATGAAGCGTTTGAACCCGACTGACAGTTAACGTTACTCCGCCACAAATCGTGATGTTGAGCGCCAAACGAACCGATCATCTACCGTTCAGTTACCGATACCGAGCGGCTAGCTGGACTTACATTAGCCGCTCAGGCCTGCAAACGGACCGAAGCCTGAAAGGGGCGAGCGAGAAACGGCCCGTTATCGCGCCGCACCTCCGAGAAGGCGCAAACCGCGTCAGATGGAGCGGGGATTCAGACGCGTCGAGCGGATTCGAAGCTGCGGTGCGCCGCGGCGGGATCGCTAGAGCAGCTAACCGTTAGCCGCGGCGCTAGCCCTCATCACTCACCGTGCGGCGCGTCTCTTTCTGACGAGAGGAACGGAAATCCTCCGGTTGAATCCGCGGTAATCCCAACCGTTTTCCTCAGGAGTCGCTCTCCAGAGCGGGTTCGACGCGACGCCTCGAAGAGAGCAGCTCCGCAGCGCAGCGCGTCTGAACGTCAGTCACTCATCCTGCGCGCGCGCACCCGCCGCTTCCCCTGGACAAAATGGCGCGCACGCGAACCCACGCACAGCAGCTCTTCTCGCGCTAAACGCGACGCGCCACGCGGATCGCTTATCGCTTCCTTCAGTCGCAGTTTGGCGCCGCGGCAGCCAGAGCGGGCTTCAGTGTCTCGAAGGAAGAAGAAAGGCGCGAACAAAATGGAAGCCGAGCGAGATCGTTTCCATGACGACTGTCCATCATCACTCGGCCAGGTTCCCGGATGACCTCGTGACGCAGGAGCCGTTCTCGGGTTGCCGTGGAAACTGCCAATCAATGTGACATGTCAAGGGGTGGGGCTAAAGCGGCTGTACGTGCGCGCTGCCGCGACACGACGACAACAAACGAGCTGATCGGGTGCGCGCGCGCTCAGAATAATGAAATGATTTCATAAGCGCTTCTGTTTGTTTCTGACTTCTTCAGTTATGTTTAAAGAATCTATACCTGCTTCTGATGATCATGTTGAGATTTTGTGTTTGATTATAAGTAAGTTTAAACATAAGTATTTACATAAATGTTGATTTCTGAAAGTTGCTCCGTGTTTTGTGAGATTTAAAATGTTTTGAACATTTTAATTCAATCTTTAAAGCAGCTGAAATAAAGAAATGCCCTAAAACTCGTCATTTGCAATATATATTAATTAATCCCTTAAGTTAAATTTAATTTGCTGTTAACATAATTATTTAATTAATTGCTTATGTTTTTATATTTATTTTATATTATGTTGTAATATTGTAATGACTTAATGTAAATGTAATATATACAATGGCCCAACATAAACTATAGAACACACACACACACACACACACATATATATATTCCTTTTTAAAGAGGTTTAACCAAAGTCCCTTTAAGACATATATAAGTCTTTGATTTTTTCAAGTTTAATTTAATTCTTAATTCATTCCCAATTATTTACTTAGTATTATTTATTTCATAAAGTAGTTTATTTAGTTTATATTGTATATGAAGTAGTTTATTGTGTATATGAATAAAATAGGTTAAATATAAAAAAGTTCAATAAAGTTGAGTTTTGAGTTTGCCTGGACGCGCAGAGGAGCCACGCCCCTCCGGATGACGTCAGCGATCATATGACGGCGACGCGGAAGTGAGTGCAGAGAGAAGATGAGCGTTTCTCTGGACATCAGGCTAAAGAGGGCGAATAAAGTCTATCATGAGGGGGTAAGAGTGAGATTGTGAGAGTGTATCATGAGGGGGTGAGAGTGTGCCGCTGTGGATCGGTCAGCAGGAGCTCAGTGTGCTGTGTTTCAGGAGAGAGTGAGCGGAGTGCTGCTGGTCTGCAGTAAAGACGCGCTGCAGCATCAGGGAGTTTCTCTCAGTCTGGAGGGTCTGGTCAATCTGCAGCTCAGCTCCAAGAGCGTCGGCGTCTTCGAGGCCTTCTACAACTCTGTCAAGGCGAGACTCACACACACACACACACACACACAGAGACATACACATATACACACACACACACACACACACACACACACACACTCTCTCAGCGAGCACAGTCTGGCGATCAGTCAGAGCTGCACTTCCTCACAGAGTGCACAAAATACCAAAACATTAGAGACCACTTTTACCCCAAAATTAATCATATATTTCCTCCAATTTAACATTTGTAGCCCAACCGAAAAACTTCATTCTTGTCGAAAAAGCCAAATGTGCAGTTATTGCTGCAAAATTCGTAGCATCATACATCACCTGAAGAACAAACACAACCCAGAAACAAACAGCCAACACACACGTGCCTAATGCTCCAATTCTCAGCCCAGTATTTACTACATGACTTCTGTATTATAAGGTTTTTTCCCCTACACGTATCTGTGTGTAAATGATATTTCCATATTAGTTATATATTGCATATTAGTTATAATATATAAATAAATGTTCAGAAGTTCTAATGTAAATGTTCATATGTTATAAACTATTTTCTTTGTTGTCTTAATGCTTTGGCAATGCAAAATGTATTTTTGTCATGCCAATAAAGCTATTTGAATTTAATTGAATTAAACTGAGACACACACAGAGAGAAAGACACACACACACACACACACACACACACACACACACACAGAGAGATACACATGCATACACAGAAAGACACACACACACACAGAAAGAGATACACATGCATACACAGAAAGACACACAGAGACACACACACACGCATACACAGAGAGAGAGACACACACACACACACACACACACAGAGAGAGAGACATACACACACACACAGAGAGAGACACACACACACAGAGAGAGAGACATACACACACACACACAGAGAGAGAGAGACACACACACACACAGAGAGAGAGACATACACACACACACAGAGAGAGAGACATACACACACACACAGAGAGAGAGAGACACACACACACAGAGAGAGAGACATACACACACACACAGAGAGAGAGACACACACACACAGAGAGAGAGACATACACACACACACAGAGAGAGAGAGACATACACACACACACAGAGAGAGAGAGACACACACACACACAGAGAGAGAGACACACACACACACAGAGAGAGACACACACACAGAAAGAGAGAGAGAGACATACACACACACACACACACAGAGAGAGACACACTAAGAAATGTAAAGATGCCTGGAGAGAAAAGAAAGTGTGTAAAGAAAAACAAGCTGTAAAGAAAGCAAATTGATCAATAGTGACATCCTTTCAAAGGATTCCATGAATGATGCATTATTATTTATCTTTTAATCAATTAAGTGACACATGTCTGATTATGAATGTGATGACAGATGACATCTGCTTCTGTGTGAATGAAAATACAGAATCAAAACGTGCATCTATAGTAATTAGCCAGGTCAATCATTAAGAGTCATGGTTTAATATTAATACTTCAGCAGGATAGAATGTAGCTTTCAGGATGTTTCATGTTGCAAACATTCAAAGTTTAAAGATTTAAAGGGACAGGTCTCCCAAAAATGAACATTATCATCATTTACTCCCCTTCCACTTGTTCTAAACCTGTATGAGTTTCTTTCCTCTGTTCAACACAAAAGAAGAATTTTTGGAGAACGTGTTTAACCAAACAGTTGTTGGTCCCCATTGACTTTCATAGTAATATATGGTAGTAAAAAAGCAAAATAATATGCAAGTCAGTGGCTACCATCAACTCTCCAGTTATTCTTAAAATATCTTCTGTTGTGTTCAGGAGAAGAAAAGAAAAAGTGTTAAGAAACCTGGCTGGTCAATAGTAAATAAATAGTGACATCCTTTCAAATTATTCCTTGAATGAATTCTATCATTATTTATCTTTTAATCAATTAAGTGACACATGTGTGATTATGAATGTGACGACAGATGACATCTGCTTCTGTGTGAATGAAAATACAGAATCAAAACGTGGATTAGAGCTCTGCATTTCAGCCCGGGTCCAATGGCGTCTAGGGCTGGGCTTCAGGCTAATTTTAGGCTTCACCTTATGTTTATAATTAAACATCCATCAATTAGTGATGAAAAAATTGCCGCGCTGGTGGAAATAACACGAGACCAAAAGAGTTTTTGTTTTTTTATTTGTTTTATTTCATGAAGTAGTAATTCAAAGCTTTCTATAGATATATTTATCATGTCTGTGAGGCATGTTTATTTGCTGAGTTTCGGTTCATTTTTGTGAAGCGCTCCTGTTCAAGATGAGAACAGGAGCGTTTGTTTTCTTTATTTTTTTAAAAGCACAATGTTTTGTTGATATGAGTGCACACAAATAAAAGAAGACCCTTTACAGTTCCGATTGATGTATTACTCTTACTTTTATGATCAGGAATAACGGCGTATCCACTGAAAAATTTGCAAGTGATCGCGCTGGCGTCTCCGTGTCCTGCAAAGCGCTCTTTAGCTTCCACTCTCCGCACAAACTATCGGATACAGCGCACATTTATCTAGGTTTAACGTTTAAACATTGTTATATGCTTGAACTGTTTTATATCTATAGATTTTTTTAAGCAAGTCGTGATGATTTGAGAAGGCTAAATTGATCAAACAGACTATGATCATCTTACTGTATGCCGCTGGCCGCTCAGTTGTTACCTTAAAAAAAAACTTATAACGAACAAAACCGCTCCAAACGTTTTTCAAAATTAACTTAATAAAAAACAAAACTGAACTAATTTAATAGCTGAAACAATAGAATAAGCTTCTTTGGGAGAAGGGCAAAAACACGGGCTCAGAGTCATGGTTTAATATTAATGCTTCAGCAGGATAGAACCTGTTTTTCTAATATACATTCAAAACATTCTAAGTTTAAATATTTAAAGAGACAGTTCAGCCAAAAATGAACATTTCATCATCGTTTTCTCTCCCTCACTTCATTCCAAACCAAACCTGTGCGAGTTTCTTTCGTCCATTGAGCACAAAAGACATTTTGAATGTTTAACCAAACAGCTGCTGGTCCCCATTGACTTCCATAATGTGGAAAAACATACTATGGCAGCCAGTGGCTTTAGTTATTCTTCAAAATATCTTCTGTTGTGAAACTCATACAGGTTTGAAACAAGTGGATAACAGCAGGGTTCCCACACCTTGCTTAACTTCAAATTCAAGGAGCTTTCAAGGACTTTCCAGGTCCAACACCCTCAAATTCAAGGACTTAATGTGGGGACACATTTCAAGTGAGAGCAAGGTTACATCGTGTTTCCCTGTAAGATACATTGTTATAGTTTTCATCTCTGGCAAGCCATTCTTTGTAATCTTCTTTGGTTTGGTGAGCCAAATATCTTGAAACTTACATTTTCCAGGCATCACGTTTCAGTAGTTTTGTGCGTGTGTGAACGGCATTGCAGCGTACAACACAAAGTACCTCACAAGGAAAAAACACTTAATGTAATGCGTAAATGCGCGTAACTAAAGTAAATCAAGCAAACTAGTATGCATAGTGTTGGCGAAATAACACATTAGCGGACCGGAGGGAATAATATGGAATTTTTTCCAGAAAAATTCTTGCACAAAATAAATTCAAGCACTTTCAAGGACCTGTATCTATGTATGTTTATTTTCAAAAAATTTCCAGGACCTTGAATTATTATTATTTTTTTTCAGATTCACAAACTTTCAAAGATTTCAAGGATCCGTGGGAACCCTGTAATAATGTTAATTTTTGTGTGTACTGTCCCTTTAAATCTTCAAACGTTAGGGTCAGGTTTTCTCGACTCATAATCACAGTTTGTGTTGAACGCTTGTATCTGGTTCATGTTATCATCTTCAGCCCATTCAGCTGGTGTCCAGCAGCATGGAGGTGTTGAAACCAGGAAAAATCCCTGCAGGACGAACAGAGATCCCCTTTGAGTTTCCACTGCAGGCCAAAGGCAACAAAGTCCTGTATGAGACGTACCACGGCGTGTTCGTTAACATACAGGTGAGCGAGCGCCACTAACAGCTCGTTTGCATGACTAACGAACGCTCATAATGATTGTGTTGTGTGTTCAGTACACACTCCGCTGCGACATGAGACGCCCGCTGCTCGCCAAAGACCTCAGCAAGACCTGCGAGTTCATGGTGCACTGCCAGGTCAGAGACAAACACACCATACAGTCAGAACAATCATAAAAATCATAACTATAACTCCGAACGCCTTTCCAGCCGCAGAAAGCCAAGCTGCAGCCGAACCCTGTGGACTTCAGCATCACTCCAGAGACGCTGCAGAACGTCAGAGAGGTATGGATAGAGCTGGGAATCAAAATCAATTCCAGAATCGGATACTTAAGGTCTTTGCACACTGAGTTTGAAATTTTTGCACGTTAAAAAATAAATCACTTAGTCAATCACTTTTACACACTGCCTCCGAAACTTTCATACTTTTCAGTCATAAAAAAAATAGGATCGGCTTCGATTTTCTGCGTTTTTTGCATCCATTGCAAGCATTTTGACTAAGTGTGTGAGGTTTCTGTACACTCTCTCTGTGTTTCTGAAAAAACGCAAAAATTTCAGACTCAGTGTGCAAAGACCTTTAAGGTCAAGGATCGGATACTTGCTGTAAAATTAAAATTTCGATTCCACATATCAATTCCTGTGTGCGCATCTTTTTTTAGATGGCGAAAAGGGGCTGTTAAAAATGTATGTCTTTGAATCATTAATTCAAGAGATTCATTCAAAAACACTGATTCATCCAGTAATGAAACAAGTCAATCTTGAGTCAGTCATTGAATCATTCCATTCAGAAATTCCATGAGATTAAGTCTCAGTTTATCCAGAATCGTGCAGCTCTATTTTGCACACAAACAGCTCTTAATCGAGTCCAGTTTTTATGTAGCCGGCTGATTTTTGTTCATGGTATTCAGCAGCAATTAAATGTTTTTCAAAAAGAGACTCAGAATAAATATGTCCCTGGAGCACAAAAGCAGTCATAAGTAGCACAGGTATATTTGTAGCAATATTCAACAATACATTGTATGGGTCAAAATTATCCATTTTTCTTTTATGCTAAAAATCATGTTCCATGAAGATATTTGGTAAATATATCAAAACTTAATTTTTGATTAGTAATATGCATTGCTAAGAACTTCATTTGGACAACTTTAAAGGTGATTTTCTTAATATTTAGATTTTTTTGCACCCTCAGATTCCAGATTTTCAAATAGTTGTATCTCAGCCAAATATTGTCCTATCCTAACAAACCATACATCAATGGAAAGATTATTTATTCTGCTTTCAGGTGATGCATAAATCTTTTGGAATCACAATCGAAACTGGGAATCAAAAAGAATTGGAATTGATAAAATTAAATCGATACCCAACTCTAGGTACAGAGCGCTCTTTCTCGTCTGGTCTGATGCATCTCTTGTGTTTCAGAGGAGCTCCTTACCTCGCTTCCTGATCAGGGGTCACCTGGACGCTACCAGCTGCGCCATCACGCGACCTTTGACCGGAGAGCTGCTGCTGGAGAGTTCAGAGGTCGCCATCAAGAGCATCGAGCTGCAGCTGGTGCGGGTGGAGACCTGCGGTGAGACACTCACAGACACACACACACTCTCACTCACAGACACTCACACACACAGACACTCACACACACAGACACGCACACACACAGACACTCACACACACACATACAGACACGCACACAGACACTCACACACACACATACAGACACGCACACAGACACTCACACACACACATACAGACACGCACACAGACACTCACACACACACATACAGACACGCACACAGACACTCACACACACACATACAGACACGCACACAGACACTCACACAGACACACTCACGCACACTCACTCAGACACGCACACACACTCAGACACTCTCACGCACACACACACACACACACTCACAGACACTCTCACGCACACACACACACACACACACACACACTCACAGACACTCTCACGCACACACACACACACACACTCACAGACACACACACTTGAATTTGTGGTTTACAGGGACTCTCCATAGGCATAATGGTTTTTATACTGTATTCAAACTGTATTTTCTATCGCCCTACACCAACCCTACACCTAAACCTACCCCTTACAGGAAACTACTGGCAATTTTTGAATTTCATAAAACACCGTTTAGTATGTTTTTTAAGCGTTTTGTTTTACAGGGACACAGGAAGTGTCCTCATAAACCATGTTTACGTTGTAGTACCCATGTCATTATACACATTTGTGTCCTCGTAAACCATATATACCAGTACACACACACACTCACAGACACGCTTGCATGCGACTGCGCAGATGTGACGCGTGCGCTGTGTGTTCAGGCTGCGCAGAGGGATATGCTCGAGACGCCACTGAGATCCAGAATATCCAGATCGCTGAAGGAGACGTGTGTCGCGGCCTCTCCATCCCCATCTACATGGTGTTCCCTCGCCTCTTCACCTGCCCCACGCTAGAGACCACCAACTTCAAAGTCGGTAAGATCCGGCTCTGTGTGCTCATTAATATTCAATGCTCAAATCATCAGCTGCCATTTATAGATGTCTTTCTGCCCCTCTAGAATTTGAGGTGAATATCGTGATTGTTCTTCAAGATGATCATCTGATAACAGAAAACTTCCCGCTGAAGCTGGTCAGAGTTTGAGAATCTGACGCTTCGTTGAAGGAATCGTTAGTTTTCTCTTGCCATGAATGAGAAGTTGCCTTTTTCACCACAGTAATTTACATTTTTAGACTCTTTTGACCATGAGTGAATATTTACATGTGTTTCTGTAATATAAAAGTATTATAAAATATAAAAGTTTATTAAAATCATCTGCTCACCTGTGAGATACTGATTGAGTGTCATTTAAGGTTTATTTTAAACTGATTTCTGTCTTGTTTTATTTGTAGGCATCATGTAATGCAGGGATTCTCAAACTCTTTGTCACCTGAAACATTTTGAGCTAAAATATTGACTTGAAGACCCTCTGAGAATAACATTTCAATAATTTAACAACACATTTCTTGTTTTTTTGATGGTCATGATGACCGATAAACATAAGATGTTACATGTTTTAAGCAAGTATTTTACTTTAAATGTTTATAGTAAAGGCTGGAATACACTACACAACTTTTAACATCAGAACAGATCATATTCTTACTGACTCTGTAAACAGTCACAGAGGAAAAACTGGGCATTGTACACAAAGTCTGAGGATCACAGACTAGCAGATGCTCTGATCACAAACTCGCACAAATATGTGACGAATGAAAACAATGTGTGTTCTAAAATCAGCTCAAAATATCAAACGTTTGATCTTCTCTGACTGGACTGAATCAGAGTCTGATGCTAAAAAAATCTGAGTCTGTGATCATCAGACACTACAGGATTTTCTGTGAAATCTGTCGACTCTAAAACATTTCATCTATTGTTATTAAGGATGTAGCACTATCTGATCACTTCTGTATTTTCTTTGATATATTGATCTCTGCTACCACTGAATCTAGATCTGTCTCTGTCAGAAAGAGATGCATTAACAAGAACACTAGTTCGCTATTTATGAAGGCTATATCTTTAACACCAAGCATTTCTGCAGACTCTGTTGATCTTCTCTTGGATTCATTTAACTCAAAAGTTAAGAATGTTATTGATGATATTGCTACGGTAAAGGTCAGCAAGAAGACTGGCAGACAAAAATCATCTTGGAGAAAATCAACAGCAGTTCAGAATATGAAAAGACAATGCAGAAAACCTGAGCGGATGTGGCAGAAGACGAAACTTGAAATTCACTATAGCATCTATAAAGACAGCCTTCATGCCTTCAATGTGGAACTAGCCACAGCTAGACAGACCTTCTTCTCAAACCTCATAAACAGTAACTTAAAAAACACTCGCACTCTTTTTGCTACTGTTGAGAGACTAACAAACCCCCCCAAGTCAGATTCCCAGTGAAATGCTCTCTGACAGCAAACGCAATGAGTTTGCTTCCTCCTTTTCTGAGAAGATCAATAATATCAGAAAAGAGATTGGCACATCCTCAAGTTATGCCGTGGTCACACAGATTCGACCGCAATTTCAAAAAGAAAAGACTGTCTGTTTTTGAAGCAATCAATAGCAAAATTTTGGAAGAAATCATACAGCACTTTAAATCGTCAACCTGCTATCTTGACACACTTCCCACATCTTTTTTCTAAAGTGTGCTTAACTGTTTAGAAGCAGATCTCTTAGAAGTGGTGAACACCTCACTTCTTTCTGGGACTTTTCCAAACTCCCTGAAAACTGCAGTTGTTAAGCCCCTTCTGAAAAAACGCAATCTTGATGACACAATGTTGAGCAACTATAGACCAATATCAAATCTTCCTTTCATAGGTAAGATTATTGAAAAGGTAGTTTTTAATCAGCTGAACAACTACTTTAACTCAAATCGATACCTGGACAATTTTCAATCTGGTTTTCGAGCACAGAGACAGCACTCATTAAGATAATAAATGATATTCGCGTCAATTCTCATTCAGGCAAAATATCAGTGCTGGTACTACTAGATCTCAGTGCTGCGTTTGACACTGTTGATCATAACATACTTCTAGAGAGACTGGAAAACTGGGCCAGGCTTTCTGGGATGGTTCTCAAATGGTTCAGGTCATACTTAGAAGGGAGAGGTTATTATGTGAGTATAGGAGAGTATAAGTCTAAGTGGACGTCCATGACATGCGGAGTCCCACAAGGCTCAATTCTTGCACCGCTCTTGTTTAGCCTGTATATGCTCCCACTAAGTCAGATAATGAAAAAGATCTAAACTGCCTATCACAGCTATGCTGATGATACCCAGATTTACCTAGCCTTATCTCCAAATGACTACAGCCCCATTGACTCTCTCTGCCATTGATGAAATTAACAGTTGGATGTGCCAGAACTTTCTTCAGTTAAACAAGGAGAAAACTGAAGTCATTGCATTTGGAAACAAAGATGAAGTTCTCAAGATGAATGCATACCTTGACTCTAGGGGTAAAACAACTAAACATCAAATCAAAAATCTTGGGGTGATTCTGGAGACAGACCTTAGTTTCAGTACTCATGTCAAAGCAGTAAATAAATCAGCATACTATCATCTCAAAAACATTGCAAGAATTAGATGTTTTGTTTCCAGTCAAGACTTGGAGAAACTTGTTCATGCCTTTATCACCAGCAGGGTGGATTATTGTAATGGTCTCCTCACCGGCCTTCCCAAGAAGACCATTAGACATCTGCAGCTCATCCAGAACACTGCTGTCAGGATTCTGACTAGAACCAGAAAATCTGAGCATATCACACCAGTCCTCAGGTCCTTACACTGGCTTCCAGTTACATTTAGGATTGATTTTAAAGTACTTGTTTTTACTCGTTTATAAATCACTCAATGGCCTAGGACCTAAATACCTTGCAGATATGCTCACAGAATATAAACCTAACAGAGCACTCAGATCATTAGGATTGAGTCAGTTAGAAATACCAAGGGTTCACACAAAACAAGGGGAGTCCACTTTTAGCTATTATGCCGCCCGCAGTTGGAACCAGCTTCCAGAAGAGATCAGATGTGCTAAAACATTAGCCACATTTAAATCCAGACTCAAAACTCATCTGTTTAGCTGTGCATTTGTTGAATGAACACTCTGCTACGTCCGAACTAATTGCACTATGTATAATCATTTTCTATTCTTAACTGTTTTAAATTCTTTTAAAATAAATTTATATATCATTTTAATTCTTTGTATCGGTGTGATTATTATTTTTAATGACTATTTCACATCCTTTTATGTAAGGCACTTTGAATTACCAGTGTATGAAATGTGCTATATAAATAAACTTGCCTTGCCTATAATCTGCAGACTGATGCCTTGTCCAAATACTCACATTTGTGCTCTTTGCACTTGACCACTTACGTGAGTGTCCTGTATTTGGCCCAAGTGTTCAAGTGAGGATGAGACCACAAGTGTGTGTCAAACTTTTCATTACCTGATGGGGTACACTTATAGTGTTGTAAAAATGCAAGTGTTTGCATAGCTTTATTTTTATTTGAAATACTTTGCATTTTAAAATCAACTTCTAAATGTCTGTTCAGTAGTCTCTGTAACAGATGACACAATTTCATTTGTGGCACTTCTAATTAAGTGATAAAAAGCAGTTGCAAATGTTGTACAAAATAAATATCACTACTAATTTTTGCACCAAAACACGGCAACTTTGTTTTTGTTCTTTTACCAAATTATATGCATCTAATTATTAATATTTTATTTTTATTAATATTAAACTTCCATAGCAAAGGTTTCTGTGAACTCTCTGCAAAAAGTCTCACAATTTATTCCAAAACATGATGCATGATGGGATACACTAAGCTTTGAATACCACTCGAGTGTGGATTTAGCGTGCGTTAAGGGCACTTCGCTTTGGTGTTTTTAAGACCTGGGACAGTCTTGAGCACGCTCTAAAGTGGCCAAGACTGCAAGTGTGGGTATTTGGACAAGGCATGACTCTGACTTTCAGCAACAAGCAACAAGTCACCTTCTCCAGACTGAAAATCAGGGCAAAAGTAGTGTAGTGTATTCCAGCTTTACATTTATTATAATAATAGAAATATTAGTGAAAAAAAAAAAGTCAGTTATTGCACTAAAATTGATATTAGTTTGACATTATGATTTCATGAATTATTAGCTTTTCTCCAGTCTGAATCTCTGATCTGCAGAAACACGATCAGAGATGATCAACACATCGACAGCAGAATGCTTCATTGGTTAAATGTTTTAATGAAGTCAAATTTAAGGTAAAATGACAAGCAAAGGTAAAAGTGGATGAGTAAAATCAGCTCACGTAATGAACTTTATTACAGGAATGAAAACACAGATGTGCCCTTAAAGTAAACATCAGCGATTGGTCCGTAGAGTCACCCGAAACAAAGGTCATAGTGTGAATGTGATGATGAGGATAATGACCTCAGTGAGGAGACTGATCGTCAGTGAAAGGCGGCGGCGGGCGCGTGGCTCTTGCGGTGTCTGCCGGGCAGCATGGGAAAGTCCTCTGGTAAGAGTGCGTGCTCTCGACAGGTGGGACATGTGCTCTGCTCCTTCAGCCATGACTTTATACACTGAAACACACACATTCAGTCAGTCTTTATGGGCCATTCTACAGAACTGGTCCAAAGTCAGAGCTGGAAAGAGTTGTTTTTCCAAAAAATTTGTATGTATGCAAATTGTATAATATCCAAGGTACACACTTCTAATAATTGTGCAGTTAATTCTCATATTGAATTTAAAGAAAGTTTTGGAATATTTGTCCTCTCCCCAAATTTGTCACTACTGAAACAGTAATAATAATTTAATCAGAAGGGTTATATTGACCTATTAAGATTTTGTTTACGTCTAGATTGTAAAATTTTTTTTTGCTATTTTATTACATTTTTTCAGAGGTAAATCCATAATTACATTTTTAGCAATATTTCAAGTGTAATTTATGAGATTTGTTGCATTTTGCATCCAATTTTACTTTGTAAAAGGCAAAAAGCTGATCATACTGATTTCAAACTTAAGGATTCATTAGTTTGAATATACATTAAGCCAAAAACTATCATAACATCTTAGCTGATAATTCAGTATACTTTATTTTGGACAAAATATCCCATGTTTCGGGAGTTACAGTAATGCTTTGGTAGCGACCACATCACATTACAGTATTTTAACTTGCATACTAAAACACTACTAAAATATAAAACAATTGCATTACTGTACTAAAAGTTTGTTTATTTCCCCCAAATATGAGGATCATGTGTTCCCTTTTGTCACTACCGAAACAATGACGACATGTTTTAGTTGTGACAAAATTATAGGATAGCACCCAAAAAAAAAACATAGATGTCACTACTGAAACTCCAGCAAATGTTTTGGTAGTGACAATTTTACATACTTTTGAACGTAGCTGAAAGATGCTAATCAGCACATGATTAGCTAGCACAGTGGTACACATATAAAAACTAAATGTTATGGAATAACTCCCAAAGTATGCTTAATTGCAGAAAAAAGGTGTTCGGTAGTGATGTTCCTTAAAGATACACACAGATTTTCAGACTTTTGAACACATTTGCCTCAGAATGATGGGGCTATCTACTCACACCTTATGAGAGAGAGCAGGGCTTGACATTAAGCATTCTCATGTGGTTGTCCTTCAGACAAGTAGATTTGTCATTTACTTGTCAGAGTATAAAAGTTACTTGCCCGGAGAGAAAAAAATACATTTCAGTTGAGTTATACATATAATTATTTATTGTAGTTATACAAAACATAGTAGGCCTTTAGTGTTTATAGAGTATATGTAGTAGATTTTGTGAGCATGTCACATTTAGTTTTAGTTAGATTTTTCTTTTTAAATAAAATAAAAGTAATAAAGTGAAATCAGTATCAAAATTTTTGCAACGCATAAAAACGCAGAGGAAACACAGAAGCTGCATCTGAAGTGGAATAGATATATTTACACACTGTTTAATGCAGCTCTGAGGGAGATGGAATGCTCTAATCTGCAGTTACAAATTAATAAATAATGTTTTGATACATAAAACGTTGAATACTGACATTTGAAATTATAAAAAAAATTTTTTTTTTAATTTAAATGTGAAATTAAAACCGCCAGTAGGTGGCATCAAGTCACTGTTAATGAATGATTCATTGCGATTGAACCGAATCATTTAAACGGTCGATTAATTCAGGAACGAAACGCCGTCATGTTGCTCAGAGACGCAAAACAGTGCTGTGGCTGTGTTTGGAATTATTTCTGTTGATGAAATAGAGCAAAAACAGGCAATATGCTGTCTAAAACGTAAGTCTCTTAATATTAACTTGTTTATTGAACTGTTGTATAAAATCCCATTTGTAATCATGCTGATTTTTGGAGCAAAAAAAAAAAAAAAAAAAAAAAAAAACAGCGCTCGATGTGATATTGTTTAACTATATGAAATGACAAATATACACATTTTCTGCCACCGTATCTTGAATTTTCTGATCATTCTTCATGCATTTTAATACTGAATCATGCAGTGAAAGAACGCACTCGCACGTGCGCTAGTGTATAACCTACTAGACTTCTTTACGTAATGTATGCGTGCACTCACTCTGTAGGTGTTTTGTTTGATTTTTGCAATATACTCGATAATGTCAAACCCCACATCATTAAAACAACAAGTACGATATTATCGCAAACGATATATATCGCACACCCCTATAACAAAGGCTATATCACAAATAAAGGCAGTTATTATTGTTTTTGGTATTGACATTTTCAAGTTACTTGTCCGATTGGGCAAGTAAATTTCTCTTTCACTTGCCCGTCCAAAATATTCACTTGTCCCGGACAAGCATTAATGTAGAGTGACAAATATTTTCTGATCATAAATATAGAGGTGTAGTTAAAATCAGTCTCAGCCAATCAACTAAAACATACATACAAAACATACATTTTTTACATAAAGTTTCATAATTTACAAAGTAAATTTTTTTTTTGAACTTCACTTTTTAAAAGAATCAAAAAGATACTTTTAAAAACAAAAATGGGAAAAAAAAGTACAAAAAAATATTTCAATATTTTCTAGGATCTTAGTAAACATCTAAGGTTTGAATACTTAAATGCTTTTTAAATGTGTTTTTTGGGACAGCAGTTTTCACCAATTCTGCAGAATGGCCCATATCAGACAGCTAACAGACGCTCAGGAGACCAGAGCGAGCGTCCTCACCTCTCTGTGGAAGCTGTGGCGGCACTCTAGGACACACACTTCCTCTGGACTCATGTCCTCATGACAGATGATGCACGGATCCTCCATGTTCAGCTGATGGCACACACACGTTCACATGTTCAGTGAGGACAGATTTAGACAAGAGTAGTGAGTTTTATGCACGATATTGGATTTTTGCCGATATGTCGATATTTTTCAACTCATTTGGCCGATAACCGATGCCGATATATTTTCTTTGTTTGGAAAAAACACCAAGTTTCTTCTGTGCAGTGATTATAAACAAATTATCTTTAGTTTTGGTTAATTTTTAACAAAAACTTACTTGCTAGAGTAAAAAAAAAAAAAAAAAAAAAAAAAAAAAAAATTAAGTTCTTTTAAAATAAGAGTATATTGAAAGCTTTGAAAATAACTGTAAATAAACTATAAATCAATTACTGGATTTTTTTTTCCCCTTCAGACAGATGCGGTGTCAACTTTAATATTTTATTCGAAGATTTAACATTTGTAGATGGTCTAAAGCAGAAGAGTTGTAAAAACTGTGAAAGTCTTTTATAGCTCCTTTTCATAATCTGATTGGAAAAAAGTATATCACACGTTAATGAGTAAATCTGTATTTATATAAAATAATTTAATTTACAAGTATCATGTTTGTGATTTTTATTCATGTAAAGTTATAGCTTCTGACCACATGTGAGCTATTCATCTTATCAGCAGGGCATATCAGCATAATTTTTCATATCGGACCGATGCCGATATTTACATTTTAAGCCATTATCGACTGATTCCAATAACGTTCCAATAGTATCGTGCATCCCTAGTGAGTTTAAGAGAGTGTGTGCGAGACTGTTACCGCCAGCGCCGTGTTGCGTTGTTTCTCCGACACGTTCTTCCAGGCGTGTGTGAGCGGCGGCAGCCCAGTCGCTCTGACAGCGGTGTCTGACGGAGGAGTCATGTGACCTGGAGCATCTCCACCTGTGACGCTCATCTGCTCCTGCAACAGAGAACCACATTGTCACACCACAGCACACACCACACTCACACAGAGAGAGACACACACAGAGAAACACACACTCACTCAGAGAGACACACATACAAACAGAAACACACACAGAAAAACACACACAAACACACAGAAAGAAACAGACACACACACACAGAGAAACACACACACACACACACACAGAGAAACACACACAGAGACAGAGAAACACACACACACTCACACTGAGAAACACACACACACAGAGACAGAGAAACACACACACACACAGAGACAGAGAAACACACACACACACAGAGACAGAGAAACACACACACACACTCACACAGAGAAACCCACACACACACTCACACAGCGAGACGTTACGCACACGTGTGTTCTCCTGATGGTCCAGGATCAGCTGAGCCACTCGGTTAATGACATCATCATAGGTCAGCGAGTTGAGAGAGCCTCCGCTGGACACACGAACCTCCTGGATGAACTTACTCAACACCAGCCTACAGACAAACACAATGATCACTAACTCACCAGCACTTAGACGACTGGAGTAATGATGATTTACTCATGTTTCTGAAAGAATTTCTGCTCACCAAAGCTGCATTTATTTAATCAACAAATACAGTAACAACAGTGAAATATTATTACAATGTAAAACAGCTGTTTTCTATGTGAATATCTGTTAAACTGTAATTTATTTCTGTGATGCGCAGCTGAATTTTCAGCATCATTACTCCAGTCTTCAGTGTCACATGATCCTTCAGAAATCATTCTAATATGCTGATTTGCTGCTCAAGAAACATTTCTGATTATTATCAATGTTGAAAACAGTTCTGCTGCCCAATATTTTTGTGGAAACCGATACATTTTATTTTTCAGGATTCACAGATGAATAGAAAGTTCAAAAGAACAGCATTTATTTGAAATAGAAATCTTTTGTAACATTATAAATGTCTTTACTGTCACTTTTGATTAGGGGTGGCGATATGGCAAAAATATCATATCACAATTTTTTTTTTTTAGAAATATCACGATTTTATCACGATTCTTTGTCATATTGGTTTTATTATTTTTCAAGTTGTCTGAGCATTACAGCCAAACTATTTTCCCTATTATAAAGACAAAGCCTTTCAAGGTAACAAAATATAAAAAAGAATGGCGGATATTTAGGCCAAAGTGGGTGAAGATAAAAATCTTTGTCATTATTTTATCTTTGTTATTAAAAAATAAGAACAAAGACACATATTACAAATACACATAATATACAAATAAAACAAACAGTGCTTTGTATTCAGGTAAAGTAGGTGTATTTAGCAGGAGCATTCAAGAAATTGAATGAACAAATATAAAAATAAAACACTATATATTTTTATTCCTTTTAAAGCAACTGTATTAAAGTTTTTCAGTCAAGAGTAGTGAGGGATTTTTTTTCTTGTTGTGTTTTGTTGTTTTATTAAAATTAAAGGAATAGTTCACCCAAAAATGAAAATTCTGTCATCTGTCTGTCAATTCTGTCATAGTGTTTTATTTTTATACCATCATTTACTCACTATCAAGTTGTTTTAAACCTGAATGATTTTCTTTCTTCTGCTGAACATAAATGTTATTTTGAAGAATGTGGGTAACAAAACAGCTGCTGGTTCCCAGAGATTTAGTATTTTTTTTTGCTACTGTCAAAGTCAGTGGAGACCAGCAACTGTTTGGTTACCCACATTCTATAAAAAAATTTCTTTTGTTTTCATCACAAGAAAGAAATTAATACAGGTTTGGGACAACGTGAGTGAGTAAATAATGACAGAAATTAAATTTTAGGGTGAACTATTCCTTTAACGATAGTCAGCATGTTTAGTTCTGTCCTTTTAAGACCTGCACGCATCTAATATACAGCCACGCATCCATTTCTCTCTCATCTGTTTGCTTTCATTTTAGACATAACCAACTGTGGTTATATGTAAACCTTGTGTGTTGTGACAATATTAGCGCAAGAGATAACTTAGTCCATTTATAATTAAGGCGCTGTTGCCAGGCTTTTTAGCGCGCGCTCGCTTCAGGTGTACTGTTATGCGCTGAGAAAAAGCGCACGTCAGAACAGAACGTGAATGAAACGTGGCAAGGCTTTAAAGCAAATGCAAATAATGCACTTTTGTGACGGCGAATAATTGTATTGTTAACATTGATGTGAATGTATGTGGCGTTGTACAGTAAGTTATATTGATACGGCGGCGCCAGAACTGCGGCTGATAGAATGTGCGCTGTAGCATGATACTACGATATTTCTTCAAAGGCAGATCGTGAAGACATTTTTATCGTCCCTGATCAAAAATCGTCATATTGCACACCCCTACTTTTGATCAATTTAATGCGTTCTTGCTTAATAAAAATATTCTTTTTTTAAAAAAAAAATCTCACTAAGGCCAAACTTTTTGAGACTTTTTAATGAAGCAGGACAACGGTTTTCAACATTGATAATAATCAGAAATGTTTCTTGAGCAGCAAATCAGCATATTAGAATGATTTCTGAACGATCATGTGACACTGAAGACTGGAGTAATGATGCTGAAAATACAGCTTTGATCACAGAAATCAATTACAGTTTAACATATTCACAAAGAAAACATTTATTTTAAATTCTAATAATATTTCCCAATTTTTACTGTATTTTTGATCTAATAAGTAGCTGTGCTGAGCGGGTTGCTGGTCTCTGTGTGTGTGTGTGTGTATGTTGAAGCAGCACCTGTTGTAATGAGGGAACATCATGTGGAGCCGCTCCAGGATCTGCTCATAAATGGTGAGGTGCTGCGGAGCTGAGGGCCGATGGCTGACCGGCTCTTCAGGCTGCGGTGTGGTGCGTCCTGCGGTGGGCGTGGTGCTGCGGGCGGCAGGAAGTGACACGTACGGCCCGTAGAAGTGAGAGCCGGCCAGCTGAGGAACCGGAGGAGGAAGAATGGCCTGCAGGACACAAACACTGATCAGATGAGGTGTGATGACCTTTGACCTTCAGTGACCCACAGAGTGAGTGGCAGCTCTCACCGGTAGAGTGGGTACTGCGGGGACGCTGGGAATGCAGATATCAGGCAGTGAACAAAGTCTGGCGCCCTTCTTCACCTGATCCATCTGAGCCTCAAACTCCATCTGAGAGAAAGCAGAGAGAAACCTTGATCTGACGGATCGGCACTGAATCCAGAGCTCGTGAATCAGAAACAACTGGACTCTGTCTCAATACACAGCACTGTACTACATGAGCTAACAGTAACAGGAAGCTCACCTGCGTCCTGTTGATTTTGTCTTCAGCATCACACACGTGTTTCTTCCAGTCATCTATAGCTGACAGCAGCGCAGCGGAGGGGAAACTGCAGCACAATCATCATCAGACACAATCACATCTAGGGCTGTCCGATATTGACAAAAAATGATATATCGATATTTTCTGAGATTTTATCCACAACAATAACTAGATGATATCTTGCTGTGTGTTATTGTGCTGGCATCTTAAAGGACACCTAACACACACAGTTTCACCCAATCTCATGTTAATCTTGAGTACCTATAGAGTAGTACTGCATCCATCTCAAAAGTCTTTAGTTTCATCATATTTAAAAAAGAAAGACAGAGCTTTACGATTCTCTCTGGAAAAAGCCGAGCTCCTGGAGGTGTGCCGTGTGGGCGGAGCTAAAGAGTGACGAGCACTTGCGCCGATCGCCAACAAAACAAAAAACATTTGATCCCGTTTCACTTACAATCTGTAGTTCTGAATCATGACCGGGATCTTTTATAGCTGGGACTGCTCCATCTTTCAGTATTAAACTATGTGCAAATCCAGCGTCGAACTAGGCCTTGTTTATAAAACGTTCGTCAACAAAACACTTGAGAAACTCCGTTGCTGCCCCGGAAAAACAAACTGTATCCACTGTTCACGTAACGCTGGGTTCTTTCGGGAAGCTGAACAAGGTTATCTTTCCCTCACAACCAAAAACACACTTCTTCAGAACATTCTTCCCGAGCGAGTCCCGTACAGCATCTCAGCCGAATGAAGCGCGCTGATGGGCGCGCTCTCGCTCTTGCGCTGAACGATGCGTGCACGGGTGCGTTCTTCCGGAAGAAATACCCATATAAGGAGTTCCACCGTCATCTATGTCAGCAAGAGACATGATCGAAAAAAAAAATCTCTGAAACTTGTACGAAGCCAGAAGTGAGATTTTTGGAACAGAAATACTCTGTCATACTTCCAAATTGTTTTTTACTTCCAAACTTTGTCCATGCTTAGCATGAGAATCCAACTCTTTAACAGTGTAAACAACTCTGAATGAAATGTACCCCCCCTTTAAGGACTACTGGGGACAGCTGACTCCAAAAGTTTTTGATATTCTTCATATTCTGTAAAGTCAGTTCACAGCAGTGATTGAAATTAATCTTTTCCAATAAGTGTACATTTATTTTTACCTTTTATGGCCATTTTCACCTTTATAAAGCCATTTTTTCTAAAAGTGTGCATCACCTTTTAAATCAAATTCTTACATTTAATCAGTCAATTAGAATAATAAGACATTTGGGCTGTTATCAGGCAAATGAAATCAGTATCAACAAAATTCATCTTTGCAATGCTGAGGAAACACAGAAGCTGCGTCTGAAGTGGCATTTTGAAGTGTTTATACACTGTTCAATGCAGCTCAGTTAAAAATGCATAAATAATGTTTTAGTATTTTAAACATAAAATGATGAATACTGATATTTGAAATTAATAATAAAAAAAAGATACTTTAAATGTGAAATTAAAACCACCAGTAGGTGGCAGCAAGTCACTGTTAATAAGTGATTCATTGCGATTGAACCAAATCATTTAAATGGCTGATTCATTCAGGAACGAAACACCGTCATGTCGCTCAGAGACGCAAAACAGTGCTGTGGCTGTGTTTGGAGTTATTTCTGTTGGCGAAATAGAGCAAAAACAGGCAATATGCTGTCTAAAACGCAAGTCTCTTAATATTAACTTTTTGTTTATTGAACTCTTGCATAAAATCAATATCACATTTGTAACCATGCTGATTTTTGGAGAAAAAAACGACACTCTTCATGTGATGTTGACTAACTATATGAAATGGAATAAATATATACATTTTCTGCCCCCATACCTTGAATTTTGTGATCATTCTTAATGCATTTTAATATTTAAATTAAATGTACACCTTCATCATGTAATGTATGCATGCACTCTGTAGGAGTGTTTGGTTTTTGCGATATACTCAATCATGCCAAATCACAAATCATTAAAACAACAATTACGATATTATTTCATACGATATATATCGCACTCTCCTACTCACATCACTCTGAACACCTGTGTGAGCCGTACCTGAGCGACGCCTCCATCAGGTGTTTGACCACCATCTTCCCTTCAGAGACGCTCAACCGGAGCCGCCGCAGCGCGTGTTCACGTCTGCTCTGCAGGACACACAGCTGTAGAACACGCACACACACACAAACACACAGACAGAGAGAGAGAGAGACACACACAGAGACAGAGAGAGAGAGACACACAGACACACACACACAGAGAGAGAGAGAGAGAGACACACACACACACACACAGAGCAGCGTCATTGCGGTGTCCAGGAATGAAAACATCCTCAACACAAGGCTGAAAGACTCACCTGAGCCATCATGGATCTCCTCTGGGCCTTCACACATGCGTCTCTGAAGCGCTTGATCTCCTCCTCCAGACTCAGACGCTCAGATGCACACTGGTTACTGCAAGACGCGTGTGAACAAATTAATGCAGTACCACACACACACCCAAACATCAGTTTTATTTATATAGCACTTTTCACAGTATATTTTGTTTCAGAGCAGCTTCATATTTTCATGATGTTAACATCTAATTATTCACACCAATCCATTTAGAGACGTGTGATAATATAGTTTATATTTGACAACAATATAAACAATCGAGCAGTTGAGATTTGCTGTGTGGTACATATCATGTGAATGTACTGTGATTAGGGCCCTATGATTTCCGTGAAGCAGAAAACGCGGATGGAATCACAGAACCCAGTCATAAAAACAGAATTTGCTGTATAAACACGGAATGTCACGGAATTTTGGATGGATAAATCAAAAGTAGGTCAGTACACTTAAATCAAAACACGATATGGACTAGTGTCTGTGAATATTAAGCTGCAAAAATACTATTTAAATATGAATTATGCATGTTCTACACGTCTCTGTGTGAATAATGGCGCAGATGCGAAGTTTCGTTGCCTCCTCATACATGAACATCATTTCTAGAACTTCTCTGAGAGTCACTTCAGGAGCATTCTACTGTTTCTTTTGAGTAAATCCTCATCAAGGTCTTCACAGAAACCCATCAACATAAAAGTTTGGTATAACAAAGAAACTGTGACAGAAATATTATTTAATGTAATGATACTACTACTACTAATAATAAAATTATTAAAACATTATTTTTTTAATATTTACCAGAATTTATTTAGCAGAAAAATAAAACATTGTAATTTTTGTTAAACTTTTAATAAATTGCTGTTTAAAATATTGTTAGTTTCATGATTTCAATTAATTAGACATGCTTTTTGATGAATAAAACTTAATTTAACCATTATAACAGAGTTTAGAAAAAAAACAAACGGAATCTAGAAAAATTTAAATGGAAAAAACAGAACTTGGAAAAAAATAAAAGGAATTTCATAGGGCCCTATGCATGTGTGGACAAAATCTCTTCTGCTCAGCAAAGCTATATTTATTCCATCAAAAATACAGTAAAAACAGTAATATTGTGAAATACTAGCCATAGAAATAAAATACATAAATAAATGGAAAAAATCTTCAACCATTAGTCTTTCAAAGGTTGTTCAGTTTTAACTGGAACTGATGCAGAGGTGTGTGTTATATAAGTGTTCAGACTCACTTGACGTCCAGGAATCGCTCCAGTTCAGCCTGATACTCTTTATTCTTTGCACTGATATCTCTGGTGTAACTACAGAAAACACTTCATTCAGCATTAAAACATCACCTTGTGTGTGTTGAGAGTGTGTGTGTTTGTGAGAGAGAGAGAGAGAGAGAGAGAGAGAGTGTGTGTGTGTATACTTATGAGGGTCAAATATCCTCACCAACTAGTGAGCACATTTTACTGGTCCTCACTAGTTAAAAAGGCTTGTAAATCATCTTTCTATTTAAATGTAGTTCTGTACATGTTTTTGTGATGGGTAAGTTTAGGAGTAGGCCATAGAAAATATCATTAACCAGATATAAAATCAACAAAAGTCTATGAGATAGTCAAACAAATGTGCATGTGTGTATTTCCTGTGAATATTCTAAACAGATCATTTTAAGCGTGTCTGACCTTTCATGTAAATCCACAAGATCTTTGATCTTCGTCTTCAGTGTCTTCAGCGTCTCCTGGTTCTCCTTCTTCTCCTGCTGGTCTTTCCTCACCTCCTCCTCTAGTTTCTGCTGAAACATGTTGAGCTCGGCGCCAGCGATCTGAACACAAGCACAGTCACGCGTCTGAGCTTCAGAACCACACGAATGCTTCAGAACATCCCGACGGCCCATTCTCTACCTGCATCCTCTGGGTGATCTCCTCAGTCTCCTCCTGAAGCGCTGAGATCTCCTCTGCTCTCCTCTGCTGAACGGCTTCATGATCCTCCTTCATCTGCTGGATCTCCTTCAACAGCTGCAGCTTCTGCTTCTCTTTCTGCATCATGTCACCCTGGAAGAAACATGGACGTTACCAGGTGCTAAAGGACAAATGTAACATTCACATCATGCAAATCCACACTCACGTTGTTTCTCTCGAAGGAAAAGTACGGCTCTGTGTTAATGGAAACATCTGTATGCTCTTTCAAATCCTGTAAGACAGAGACAGAGGTTAAATACCTATTATGCAAAAATCACTTTTATAAGGTGTTTGAACGCAGTTGTGTGGCCGCAGTGTGTGAAAACAACCAGCCTATAATGTTAAAAATCCACCCACTCATTTTTTAATAATCCCAATAAATCATAAACAGTCCCAGTCTGTGTAATTCATAAACAAAAATTTATTATGCACAGTACAATCAGATGACTGAGTACATTTTCTGTAAAGTTAACAGGCTTCTACTAATATTGAAATGTTTATTTGTGTGCTGGAGCTTGAGCTCTTGAAGCTCCGCCCTCTTCTGTAAAGGAGGCCGGGAGCAGCAGCTCATTTGCATTTACACAAAAATGGTGCATTTTGGCTCATACCCTAAAAGTGGCAATTTTAGCAAGCTACAAAAAATAATCTGTGGGGTATTTTGAGCTAAAACTTCACATAACCACTGGGGATAGAGATTTATTTTACATCTTGTAAAAAGGGGCATAATAGGTCACCTTTAACGCTTTCCCCACCAAACACGGAATTTTCCGGGTTTCCGCGTTCTCGCCGTTATAAACTTGAGGCGCTATTACACATCTCCTGAATGAGTCTAGAACGTGCCGATCAAAAACACAAACGAGGAAAACGCAGAAACTAGCGATCTCATATGTAAGCATATGCATATGAAAAATAATACGATCATCAACAATAAACATATAAATGAAATCTGCCTAATGTTAGGAGTAAAATGTGGATCCAAGAATTGGTAAAGGACTGTGAAGCTTTAGGAGTGCTAATGGAAGTGATCTACTGCATCTTTGCTTTGATAACAGTACTGAATATATCCAGATGTAGTATTTGATAAAAATGTGATTTTCTCAGCTTTTTGCTCAATGTTTTTTTATGAAACCTACCTATATTCAAGTGTTGATAAAAAAAGAATGCTTGAAGCTAGAATAAAACAGATTTTTTTTTTGTTTAACCCTCTGTCTGCTCTTTATTTTGATGTATTGCATGTTCAGATATTCATACAACAAATTATTCTGGGGGCCATGAAATTTTAGTGAAAGTCTTTAAAAATGCTGGCGGTGGCTGGCTACTTTTTTCAAAAATGCTGGCGGGGAAAGAGTTAAAGCAACACTCATCCGGATGACATTCTCATCACCCGTCACATCTTACCCGCACACACACAGCCGTTTGTTTATCCTCTCTTTCCACAGACGCAGATGCATGTTCCAGCATGTCTGCTGCCAGATATTCGTAGTATGTGACGGGACACTCGAAGGCATACGGATCAGGGAGGAGCAGGAATGGATCAGAGGCTGCAGACTCCTCTTCATCATCGTAAGGAAGAAGGATGCCGTCATTCGGAGCGTCTGCGAGCGGCCAGAACTCTTCAGCGGAGGGGTTGAGGTGCGACGGCGGATGGCTGTCCGTCAGAGACACCGCGTGCTTCATCAGGCCGATCAGCTCCTCCATCATGACGAAGCGCAGAGACTCCAGCAAAAAGGACCGGAGTCCTCCAGCGTCTGCGATCTTCTGCTGCGCCTCCGGAGGAAAGTTCTCCAGCTCACCCACCATCAGCGGATCAGAGGCGCACAGCGGCCCATACTCCTCCAGAATCTGAGCGAAATAACTGACAAACACAACCAGAGAGAGAGGCTTTATCACTCACTTCACTCTTTCAGCACATTTTACATTGACATATGTGACCCTGGACCATAAAACCAGTCATAAGGGCTTATACATCATAAAGAATAAATAATCTTTCCATTGATGTATGGTTTGTTAGGATAGGACAATATTTGGCTGAGATACAACTATTTGAAAATCTGGAATCTGAGGGTGCAAAAAAAATTAAAATATTGAGAAAATCACCTTTAAATTTGTCCAAATGAAGTTCTTAGCAATGCATATTACTAATCAAAAATGAATCTTTGATATATTTACGGTAGGAAATTTACAAAATATCTTCATGGAACATGATCTTTACTTAATATCCTAATGATTTCTGGCATCAAAGAAAAATGGATAATTTTGATCCATACAATGTATTGTTGGCTATTGCTACAAATATACCTGTGCTACTTATGACTGCTTTTGTGCTCCAGGGTCACAAATGATATTAAATGATTTTAAACTTGTCTTCCACTGCGAATCTGTCTGTTCACAGCAAGCACAAATTAACCACAGTTTTAATTGTTCTAATTCTGAGAATAATGAAATCCACATAACTATAACGCAATAACACAAATGATATTGTTGCAATTTTTTCCAGTTAATGAGTAATAAAAACATCCAGTGACAACCAATCAGAATCCATCCTGCTTTAAAGAGCTTGAGCATTTAAAGCAACAGACGGCAAAACAGCAGTGCAACTATTAAGGTGTCGTCACATTAGTGAAACTTCACAAATGAAAACTGTCCATTGTCTTGTCAAACGTGTAGTGATATGAAGAACTGATCACACAGAAGTCATGTTTAAAAATCAAGCAGGGTTTCTGTTGATCAGCACAGCAAATTTGTATGACCAACTTAGACATGAGCAAAATCTGCATGAGGAACTTCATCAATCCTATCACTGTCTTCATCTCTATCACTCACAGATTCCTACTGAACTGAAAGGAATTCACCCGCAACAATGACTGTGACCGCACCTTTATCGTGTGTTGGTTTGGAAGCTAATTTAGTTTGCATTATATGTTTATGCTATAGTTTTCTTTGTCCATTGGTGTCAATGCTAATATAGCTATTCTAGTTTTTGTCGTAGTTTTCCTTATCATTGCGGTTATAGTTATAATGTAACATAGTCGTGGTTACCATTATTATTATTCTTGGTGTGAACAGGTCTTTACTTTGGTGTGTCAAATGTGCTACAGAAACCGAAATCGAAAGCCGAATGGTTGTAGAAACGATTCTATTTGAGCAAATCTGATCCTCCATAATGGTGGAAAAGTGACTTCAGTTTTTATACACTATTATAACAGCACTGTCATAATCAGTGTTGGGGAAAGTTACTTTTTTAAAAGTAATGCTTTACAATATTGCGTTACTCCCTTAAAAAAAAAGTAACTAAATGCATTACTTTTTATGGAAAGTAGTGCATTATGTTACTTTTGCATTACTTTTTCTCATCTGGGCTAGGCATGCTTGCTTGTTTTTAATAAAAAAAATGTTAATATAAAAAGCAAATGTAAAAGCCTTTTCACACTAAAAGTGAAATGAATGAGTCTCAGGCCAAAGGAAATGTAAATTTGCATCATTCACTCAAACAAACTTTCAGGTGTGCTGCCTTTCTGAATTACATGAAGAATAGAACACAGGAGAAGAAAGTTCACCACTTTCTTCTGCAAAAATAAAAAAGAAACAAATGTTAAGTTTATCTGATGTCATTTTTGCTCAGTTTTGTTGAATTGGATCATCGAAACTTAGCAGGTTAATAAAATGGGATTAAATACATAAAATATATTTGTGTTATTTAGCATATTTAATTACTACAAGTTTGTCATATTCTGAGTTTACATTTCACTGTTTTTATTCATTTTGAGGAATACTGAATGTGTTTTTGTGCTGTCAGATGAGTAAATTCATGTTGATATTTAGTCTGAACTACAGTAAGATCATGTTCACACACAACGCTCTGCACTTACTCCTGATTTCTCTCAACATGGCAACACCAGAGCTGTCAGTCAATACATGAGAAACAAAGTAACTGGCATTACTTATTTGAAAAAATAACTCGGATATTTTCTTGTAAATTAAAAAGTAATGTTACTTTACTAGTTACTTGAAAAAGTAACCCGATTACATATCTCGTGTTACTTGTAATGCGTTACCCCAACACTGGTCATAATCATGCCGAGAGCAGTAGTATGGATGAGACATACTCATATAAACTCTCTTTAGTGGGGTCGGGGTTATTGTCCAGGATTCTCTCGTAATGGCTCTGGTGTGCTGATCCGGCGTACTGCTCCTCAAACTCCGCCAGCTGCCCTCGCAGGTGTTCGGGAACACTGAACGGATCCATGGCATTCAGGAACATCCTGGAACATCACATTTACAACGTCAGCAAAACTGAATCACTACTTCACATATGTGCAACGGCTCGACTGAACTCACAAAGAGTCTTCCTCAGGGAACAGCTCATCTTCCTCATCCTCATCCCTCGAATGTCCGCCTCTCATTCCAGACAGCACAATAACAGACTGAAACACAGACACACAGATGACTAGGGTTAGGAATCAAAAATCAGTTCCAATTCCAGAACCAGATGCTTAAGGTCAGGAATCGAATACTTGTTGTAAAATTTCAATTTCAATTCCACCTATCAAAGGTGGCGAAAAGCGGCTGTTAAAAATGTATTTGTCTTTGAATCATTCATTCAAGAGATTCATTCAAAAACATTGATTCATCCAGTAATGAAACAAGTGAATCTTGAGTGAGTCATTGAATCATTCATTCAAGAGATTCATTCAAAAACACTGATTCCTCCAGTAATGAAACAAGTGAATCTTGAGTGAGTCATTGATTCATTCATTCAAGAGATTCATTCAAAAACACTGATTCATCCAGCATGAAACAAGTGAATCTTGAGTGAGTCACTGAATCATTCATTCAAGACATTCATTCAAAAACACTGATTCATCCAGCATGAAACAAGTGAATCTTGAGTGAGTCACTGAATCATTCATTCAAGACATTCATTCAAAAACACTGATTCCTCCAGTAATGAAACAAGTGAATCTTGAGTGAGTCATTGAATCATTCCATTCATAAATTCCATGAGATTTTGTCTCTAATTTTTTTCTTCAGAATTGTGAGAGAACTACAACCTCAATCAAAAAAAAGTCTCAATTTATCCAGAATCGTGCAGCTGTATTTTGCACACAAACAGCTCTTAATTGAGTCCAGATTTTCTGTAGCTGATTTTTGTTCATGGTATTCAGCAGCAATTAAATGTTTTGCAAAAAGAGACACAGAATAAATGTAAAAGTTAATCTAAAAGTTTGACTTCATTTTTTTTTTTTAACCACATTGTAATCGAAACTGGGAATCGACAAGAACTGGAACTGATCAAATTCAAATAAACAATACCCAACCCTACAGATGAGCATCAAGCACTGACGACACTCACCTTTAACTCCTTCTGCTTCTTCTTGCGATGCCTGTTTTTACTCTTAAATACTGAACTCTGAAACACAGAAAGAGTCATTTACTCAAACGCAGATTAAAAGGTTCAGAAACAAACGCTTCAGTATGAGTCTCTTACCATGTGCTCATCATCATCCGTCTTTTTAATGACTAAACAAACAGCATCTAAAGAAAATCAAACAATCATTTACAAAAAAATTCTTCACATATAAAACACCCGTTCTGACTTACTTACCGTCTTCAAAATATTGATCGAGAATGGAGTGACAGGAGTGATAACGCTCTCGATTCGACTCTAGAGTCCAAATAAACAGACGCATTTCTTTAGCCGGAGCCTGTCTTAAGTACTCCATTACAGTTAAACCGTCATGGTCAAATAATTCTAGAACGGTGCCGAATTTCTCGATAAGCATCTCTTGCAGCGGCGTGAACGTGAGCAGAGGCTTCAGGTCCAGCTCCTCCAGATGAGAGCTATAACGACTGATGAACGACTCCGCAGCTTTCAGACCTGACGGAGGAGACGGAAAACACGTATTAGAACAGGAACTCACGTCTACACTGCCGTTCAAATGTTTGGGATCAGTAAGATGCTTTTTTTAAAGAAGTTTCTTATGCTCATCAAGGCTGCATCTATCTGATCAAAAATACAGAAAAAAATATAATATTATGAAATATTACTGCAATTTCCAATATTGGTTTCCTATTTTAATATACTTTAAAAAGCTGAATTTTCAGCATCATTACTTCAGTGTCACATGATCCTTCAGAAATCATTCTAATATGCTGATTTATAATCAGTGTTGAAACTGTTGTGCTGTTTAATATTTTTTGGGGCCTGTGATATTTTTTCAGGATTCTTTGATAAATAAAAAGTTCAAAAGAATAGTGTTTATTCAAAATAGAAATTCTGTGTTACAATATACACTACTAATCAAAAGTTTGGGGTCAGTACATTTTCTCTTTCTTTTTTTTAAAGAAATGAATACTTTTATTCAGCAAGGATGTGTTAAATGGATAAAAGGTGATAGTGAAGACTTATATCGTTTTATTTTGAATAAATGCTGTTATTTTTAACTTTTTATTCATCAAAGAAAAATTATAAGTTCCCAAAAAAAAATTAAGCAGCACAACAGTTTGAACACTGATAATTAATCAGCATATTAGAATGATTTCTGAAGGATCATGTGACACTGAAGACTGGAGTAATGATGCTGAAAATTCAGAGCTGTGTCACAGGAATAAATTATATTTTAACGTATATTAAAATAGGAAACCAATATTAGAAAATGCAATAATATTTCACAATATTACTGTTTTTTTCTGTATTTTTGTTTAAATAAACAGCCTTGATGAGCATAAGAGACTCCATTAAAAAACATTAAAAAAAAAAAACCTTACTGATCCCAAAATTTTGAACAGCAGTGTATATACACATCAGACTGATTAATGACACTTTTGCACAATATTCCGCCCTGAAAACAGCTGTTTAGTCAGAAGATGTGGAGGTGAACATGAGTGTAAATGAAACGCACCAGCGTTATCAAGCTGCTGAGCCCAACGCTGCAGTCTGGGTTTGATATGAAGCGTCAGGCCAAGCGTTTGGATAAAGACTCGAGCCCAGACCCGGTTTCTGGACTCCAGCAGAAGATCCACCAGCTCCAACAGCAGTCCAGCGTCTCTACGGCTGTTTAACACACTCTCATGTCCTTTACTCTCAAATAAATCCAGCCACGGCCGCAGGTGCTCCAAAAAGCAAGAAATATTCACTGACTCTTCTTTAAAAAGTCCTTTGTTATCATGAATTTGATGTAAAACACGGTCCAAATAAATACAGTCTCTAGATGGCTCTGCAGGAACGATAAGAACAGAGATAAAGGGTTATTAACAGCGGTTTTCATCCAGGGGTCCGGGGACCACTAGAGGGCCTCAGAAATGACTGAAAATCATTTAAAACAAAACAAGCCTTTAAGCAATATAGTTGACCCAAAAGCGAAAATTCTGTCAATTACTCACTTGTTCTAAAACCGTTTCTTTCTTCTACTGAAGAATATTGCAGGATACTGGTAAACAAACAGTTGCTGGCAGCCATTCACTTCAATACTATTTTTTTCCAAACTATTAAAGTTAATGGCTACCGTCAACTGTTTGGTTACACAAATTCTTCAAAGTATCTTCTTTTGTTTTTAACAGAACAAACTCATACAGGTTTGGAACAACTCAAGGGAATATTAGTTTTTGGGTGAACTATTCCTTTAAAATAAGCTGAAAATCAATAAATAGCAGACAACAGACATTTAACCGTTTGATCGAAATTACTGCTAGGGACAATTCAGTAGTGTCTGCTATTGGTAGGATCATGTCAGAGCGTGTAAGAGAATATAGGAAAATATAATTAGTGTTTCCTGGCTCTAAATCTCTCTTTTCTTTATTCAAAGTTGATCTAGACAAGTACATGCAAACTATCCAAAGTTCTGTGAATCCTAAAGCAGTGTAAACTGCATCTCTATATTCATCCTGTGTGTCCTCTTAAGGTGAAAAAAAACATGGTTACTACACTTTTATTATAATAAAACCATGGTTAATTTTCTTAAGGGATTTGTATTTGTGTATTCTTTCTCTCTTTCTTTGGTTTTTCATAACTGTACTGCCTTAATGGTTTGATGTTTTGTATTAATTAGAAAAAAAAAAAAAAAAAATAGATTCTATGGAGTCAATTTAAAGCCAAAGAATAAATGCAAAGTTGTATAAATTCACTTCCAGGGAGACATGCCCAGGCCTGTTGTACACGCCCCCATCCCTTGACTCCACCCCCATGTCAAAACAGCGCCACAAAGTGAGACTCGCAGAAACGTGAAGCGCAAAGGGGAAAACGGTATCGCAAGCTCAAACTTGACTGAACGCAAAATTAAAGCAGCGTTGCAAATAAATTAGTAGGTATGGCCATGGAAAATATGTATTGCAAAATCATTGCTTTTGCTCTGTTTCATTTATATTTTGCAATTCTTTATTTTTGTTTGCAAAACTTATTTTCTTCTTGCAATACTTCATTTTCTTTTCCAATTCTTTATTTTTGTTTACAAAAAGCACATTATTTTTTTCTCAATACTTTCATTTTCGTTTGCAAAACTTTATTCTTTTGCATATACATGTCCCGATACATGCTCAGAAGTCTGATTTGAAACAAATGAATCAGGAACCTGCACAGATGATTCGTGATTTGCGCTCTAAAGTTCCAATCTAGGGCTGCACGATAAATCGAAATGAAATCGTAAATCGCGATTAGGCAAAAGCTATTGTCATGCGTATCTTTCAGTGAAGCCCGGTTCTGTGATCAGCAGTAAATCTCCATCCGAGGGCGCTCTCGCACGGAAACTCCAAATACACCCCGAAGAAGAAACCCAGGAAATGCCTATCCTGAATAAACAGAAGATTTAACTTCTTTTATTGAATCAACGTGACTAATAAACACACGACTACGACAATATATGGTTTATCTGAGTTAGTCTTATTTTAATTTTCATTAAAATAATGTATAATAATGCAATGCTAATCGAGAGTTTATCACTGCTTAGAATACTATGAAATATTGCGTGCTTTATTCTGTGTAAAAGAAGCCACATCATCTCTCAGGATTTATTTCAAACACTCAACTGATGTTATGAAGTGAGTTGAGTAAAAACATGCTATTAAATGTGGTATTTTCACATGCTTTCAGATGGAGCAGCATTTACTACACAGAGCCATAATTCACTGAGAAGCTATGCAAACAGCTGTCATTATTGCGAACGATTTCATGATCACATGATTATATCGTCCACGATTTTTTTTGGTGTAGCTTGTCAGTGAACTATGGCTCTGTGTAGTAAATGCTGCTCAATCTGAAAACAGGTGATTGAGATTAACAGCTGATTACAGAACCGGCTTTACTGACAAAATGCACGTGACAATCGCATTCGATTAATCGCAGCCCTATTCCAATCTAAATCAAATGATTCACAATCTGCGCTCCGTAGTCTCGATCTGAATTATGATTCACGAACCATCATTTCAGATCAGAACTTCAGAGCGTGAATCATTAAATTCGCAAATGATTCGCGAACCCACTTTAAGTTCCGATCTGAATCAAATGATTCACGAATCACCTGATTGGAGTGCTTCGAAACAGTGAATAATTTTGCGACCCAATGGTTTAACTGATTTAGAGTTTCGAAAAGCTCCATTTCACCATCACTATGTGCTTTTTAAAATCACTACAAGCAATGTCGAAATTGGAAAATTAATCGCTGATATTGGTAGGTACATGTCATCGTGTCCCTACTAAATTCTACACCCTTGAATTGAAAAGACCTGTAAATTAATTCAAATCTTTTAACTTCACACACATTATTATAATAAATATATCTGGATACCTCTCTCTGCCGTCGGGTCTTTAGGGGCATCCACAGCCATTACTTCCTTTTTCTCCTGACAGGCAGAACATGTGGCCAACTTGTGTTGTTTCCGCCGAAGCTTTCGTTCATTTTTAGACTTCAACTTCTTAATACTGTCGCGGTACAAAGAGAGAAATCA
This sequence comes from Spinibarbus caldwelli, assembly GCA_039654775.1. NCBI lineage: Eukaryota > Metazoa > Chordata > Actinopteri > Cypriniformes > Cyprinidae > Spinibarbus > Spinibarbus caldwelli. Next base: position 232,478 of record JBCAMP010000134.1, read on the forward strand.
GCCACCATCAACAGATTCAGCAAAAGTATGAAATACAAGATGCATTAAACGTCACCTTGTACATTGCTGCTTGATTCTCAATCGTCCAGCAGGTCTGATTTTAGGAATAGATGTTTTAAACTGAAAGATAAGATGTAAGCAAATGAAACATCACTGTGTGTATGTGTGAGTATGTATGCGTGAGTGTGAGCATGTATGTATGTATGTGTGTGTGTGTGTGTGTGTGTGTGTACACACATCTCACCTCACACTTTATCAGCCCCGTCGAGCCATATATTACAATGTGACAGACCTGACCTCCACAATCTGGTGTAAAACATGAATCTTTTAGAAAATCCTGCAGTAAAAAGATAAAAACAAAGAGCGTTTGTGCCATCTGTAGGTTTCTCACATAAGCCTCATCATGTGTGTCGCTCTGACCTTGTCGTTCTTATCTGAGAATGAAAGCGTTTTGAGCTTCTTCCAGCAGCTCATATGAAACTCGACTCTGCAGCTCTGACAGCAGGTCAGCTGGATGAAGCCCTGCAAACAGCACACGTTCGTTAGAGATCGTTAGATCCATCAGGCAGCAGATTCAGCTCAGCACACTCACCTTAAAGTCTGGATCACTGAAGTAGATCTCCACCGTATGTGAGAGGCACTGCTGATACCGGCAGACAGCATCTGCTTTAGGAGGAAACTTACACACCTCTATAAAGTTCTCCAGATGTTCCTTCAGGACAGAAACAGTTCATATCAGCACCATAAACAATCACGATCTTATAACAGAAGCTTTGTTGCTTTCAGTCCACATCTGTTTGCTTTAAGGTCACCATTAGTACAAACATTAGTGTTTCATATTCAATCATTTAATCCTGTAGACACTTTTTGTACACCTGGGGCAGTGGTGAGTGGCTTTACCGAGCTGAGACAAACTAAACCACTGAATATTTAAAAAAGGAACAAGCTCAAACTTCTTGTTTCGAATGGAAACGCATCAGCATGTCAAGCAAGGTCACAAGGACTATTCTGTGTTAAGCATCTGCAGACAATCATTGAGATTCGTTCCTCTTTGTATAAGCGTTGCATGCTCTTTACTGTCTGTTCATATTTATGTTTGGTACATGAACAGACAGTAAACAGTACGCAAAGTTTCAGGGGGTTTAGAGGCAGAAACGTGCATTAATTTTTCTGTAAAAAGGTGTCTAAATCCACGATCAATTTCTTTTAATTTCTTTAAAGCCAGAGTATTCTGGGATCGAAGGTCATGATCTCACACACCTTTAAACAGGCCGGCTGTGTTTCCTCTACTGTAGTTTTAGTGGTTGGCCAAGTGAGTTTTCCAGGTGTGATGTGTCTCTGGATCATCAGCTGTGCGTTAGTGAAGCACTCCAGAGCTTTAGTAAATCTACAACAGATCAAACACACACATGAAATTAGGGATGCACTGAATGTTCAGCAACCAAAATTGTTCGGCCGAAAAAGTGAAAAGACCGAATAAATTGTACCGAACAATGACGTGACGCGATCAAACAGGTGCACACTAATGCAGCAAACAAGTTGACAGTGTGGAAGCATTTAAAACTGTCAGAGAAAGACGTAAAAATCATTACAAACACCGACAGCGAGAGACTGCTTAGTGCTGTGTCTGCATCGCATGTCTCCGATGAGAAGTGGAAGGGGTGGCTGTTGTTGGTTAACTGTATGATGATTGAATTCGCCTTAAACCATTAAATGAAAAACTGCAGAACGTTATGTTTTCTAACACATGCACGAACTGCATATTTAGGGTGTGTTCACACTTGTCATGTTTGGTTCGATTAAAACGAACTCTGGTGCGATTGCTCTGTTAGTGCGGTTCGTTTGAGTAAGTGTGAACGCTGCCATCCAAACCCTGGTGCGCACCAAACAAGCGGACCGAGACCGCTAAAAAGATCCGCTTCCAAACGAACTCTGGTGCGGTTCGAATGAAATATGAACGCAACACAGACCAAATACTTCTTGTCACTACTTCCTGTTTTTGGTTTGTTTAGATGTGACGCTATGCTACATGATTTGACGACGCGAAACGAGCGGGGTATCCGAAACAAAATGAACAGAGGGCAAACGTTAAGAGCAAAGAGGAGGTAAAGCGAGGAGTCAAGTTTCTGAGCTTTTTGTGAGTTCGCAGGTGGTACAAATAAAATCATATGTACGCAACAATGAGCGCACTGAGTCTAGCAGACGGCATTATGTGTGTTCGACTTAAAGCGGCGATGATCAGACCAATCAGTGAATGGGTACTTTGATGTCATACACCGATCGGTCTGCTCAGTGCCGCTTTAAGTCGAACACACCTATTGTTTGGGGTTTTCGGTAAGTTCCGTCATGGAATATACGTGATTCAACCCGACCAATCAGGTTGTGAACGTATGGCTATGCCTTTAGGTTCAGTATCTTTAGGTTCGCTGTCAAAAATGCCAGTGTGAACGCTAAGTGGACCATTATTTTATATTGTAATAACATTTTGCAAGATTACTGTTTTTTTTTCTGTATTTTTGATCAAATAAATGCAGCCTTGAGCATAAGAGACTTCTTTAAAAACATTACAAGTCTTACTGATCTAAAACTTTTGAACGGTAGTGTGTGTGTGTGTGTGTGTGTGTGTGTGTGTGTGTGTGTGTGTATGTATGTATGTATGTATATATATATATATATATATATATATATATATATATATATATATATATATATATATATATATATATATATATATTACTAACTTATTAATTTTAAGTTAAATTGTGCTTTCTTGGTATAATGTCTGCTAGAATGTAAAAAAAAAAGTTCAGTGTGAAGTACGACAAAAGCAAAATTTGGGTATTTAATTTATGCAATGGTGAAAAAAAAAATTGGCAAAATACATGGGGAAAAACGCGAAAAACCGTGTTCGTTCTTTGGCCCAGTGTTTCATTTTGTTCAGCTTCAGCTTTGGCCAAGAATTTTCATTTCAGTGCATCCCTATAGGAAATGATGACATTCAGCATGCAGTGCGGCAGCATTCAAAATCAGCACACTCACCTGTTCTCCTTCAGGTGAACTCTGCCCATCCCATAATGCACCAGTGACTGAAACTTCCTCTCTGACGACTCTAATTTGGTGAACAACCGCTGAGCTTCAGCCAGTTCCTTCAAACATAAGAAACCACAATCAATGAACAACTGAAAATACTGTACATTTTATCCGACATCTACGTTTGTAGAATAGCCATGATTTTAGTCGTCTGTGATTTAACGCTGTAAGTCTCATTTCTGCTGAGCTTGCATCTGCACTGACACCAAGGGCCCTTTTAGGCCGCATGGCCTTCAAACATGGTCTTTAGATAAAAATAATGAGGCAAACACACAGAGTAATCACTGTGATGTGTTTCTACATGGGCTAGTTGGCAGTCCTCCACCCTTAAAAAGAGAACTAGAGATCAATTAACGAGGTGACTGTGGCAGAAGAATCAGGGAGTATTGGGGAGTTTCCAGGAAGAGTAACAGAAAAGAACACCTGCAAATGAGACTGGTAACAATGATCTCTTTGAGATCAACAGTATGAAAGTGTAAACGGAGAGTGAGATGCCCAGCATGCATCTCAGTTTTGTTGTCTTGACCAATAAAGTCTGATTTTTGCATCTGGAACTCTTCAAATTGAGAGATTTTTGAATGAGAGATGATCTTCTACAGCAGAAGCGCATCAGACTCGTGCAGTGATACAGGGAAATATCTCTGGCTTTGGTGAAAATGTGGATGCTGGAGTGAGTTCATAATGATCATTTACACTGTCACTCATTCTAAAGGCTTTTCTGAGTGTCACGTGACACTGAACTGAAACTGAAAACAAGCATCTGTGCATCAAACTCACTCATCAGGTCAGGTGTCTTCACGGACAGACTTGTTTTTGCATTTTACAGCTTCTTTTTAACACATTTGGCAGGTGTTTTTTTTTTTTTAAAGTGAAAGTGACGTGAAGTGGAATTTGTGCTCTGTGAGCACACACACACACCGTGAACACACACCCAGCAGTTGGGCAGTTGGGGGTTCGGTGCCTTGCTCAAGGGCACCTCAGTTGTGGTATTGAGGGTGGAGAGAGCGCTGTACACTCACTCCCCCCACCTACAATTCCTGCCAGCCCGAGACTCGAACCCGCAACCTTCAGGTTACTAGTCCGACTCTCTAACCATTAGGCCACGACTTAACCTTTAATTGACAATGACTGAAGTCCGAATGCGAGATGAAAGCACAAGGATGGAAAGGAATGGAAATTGTGGTGCATTACCTCAGGCTGTCCAATTTCCAGCAGGGCCGTCGCATATCCATACATGAGTACGGATTTATCCAGCTCTGTCAAACCCAGCTCCTGTCAGACACAGAAACACACTAATGAACATGGGTGCAAACTATTTATTTTACAGTCAAATATCTAAGACTCTCTGAAACACATTTAACTTTAAAACTGAGGATGACAACATTCAAACATTAGAGGTTTTTCTCCAGCAAGGTCTGTCAAATCATCATGCTTTTTCATACACTCTTTACTAACTTTAAGAGACTAATGAAGACAGAGAAAAGGAGCTTCCAAAATATCATCCAAACAATACAGGCCAACTAGGCTAGAGTTTAATTTGAGTTTGGTTATCAGGGATGGAAACTCAAGTCTGCGACTTGGATTCAACTCACACTTAAGTTGCATAAATACCGAAGTCGCGTTTGTTCTCGTGCGTCTCGCATGGATTTATAGTTTCAGTGTAATAAGTAGTAAGGTGTGGCCAAAGCCAGGTATAATTTACCTTGTTTGCAAGTACTTGTTAGTAGAAGCAGTCAGAGGTGGACAGTAACAAAGGAAATTTACTTGAGTATTGTACTAAAGTACACTTTTTGAGTATCCGTACTTTACTTGAGTATTATTTTTTCTGGAAACTTGCGACTTTAACTTCACTACATTTGAAAGACCAGTATCATACTTTTTACTTAACTACATTTATATAAAGGTCCCCAAGTAGAAAGTCGTTATATAGCAGTTTTTACAGTGTGTGCATTCTCAGATTCACTGAACCCTTTTTCCTGCGAAAATCCGGCCTGCGATCTGCCAGGACCTTCCTGTGTTGCCAAATCTTACAGTATTTCTAAGCCTGCAGATTTCCGCCTAGCTTTGAATGGACATTTGGCTGATTTTTTTTTTTTTACGCAACTCTGGCAACCTCGGGATCTTCCCCACTAAACTATTGTAAACGTCCGCGCTACTGCACAGCTAAAAGCGCTCTAAAAAGGCATGTGTTAACTCATTAAAGCCCTTTGGAAAATTAACCATGTTAATTAATCAGGGCTCGACATTAACGCTTGTCCGCGACAGGTGAATGTTTTGGTCGGGCAAGTGAAAGAGAAATTTACTTGCCCAATCGGACAAGTAACTTGAAAAAGTCAATACCAAAAACAGTAATGACTGCCTTTATTTATGATATAGCCTTTGTTATAGGGGTGTGCGATATATATCCTTTGCGATAATTTCGTAATTGTTGTTTTAACGAGTGTCTTGCAAGAATCAAACAAAACATGCGTTCTTTCACTGCATGATTCAGTATTACAATGCATGAAGAATGATCAGAAAAGTCAAGATATGGGAGCAGAAAATGTATACATTTATATAACTTCATATAGTTTCACACGAAGATCGAGCACCGTATTTTTTATTTTTTTTGCTCCAAAAACCATCATGATTACAAATGTGATTTTATGCAACAGTTCAATAAACAAGAAGTTAACATTAAGAGACTTACGTTTTAGACACCATATTGCCTGTTTGTGCTCTGTTTCACCAACAAAAATCATTCCAAACACAGCCACAGCGCTGTTTTGCGTCTCTGAGCAACATGAGGGTAAATATATCTATTCCACTTCAGATGCAGCTTCTGTGTTTCCTCTGCATTGCAAAGATGAATTTTGTTGATACTGATTTCATTTGTTTGGTAACAGCCCAAATGTCTTATTATACTAATTGTCTGATTAAATTTAACTAATTAAAGAATTAAAAATTTAAGTTTGAAAATTCATATATATAAAAAAGTAGTAAATATTAGCATTTTATTTATAAATTTATAAAATTTATAAATTTTATTTATTAGCAAGTTTAATATAAAATAATTATATTTGTAATTAACACTCCCTTTTTATTTTAAAATATAACAGTGTTATAACACTTTATTATTTTATTTAAAAAGAAAAATCTAACTAAATGTGTTTTGTATAACTACAATAAATAATTATATTTATAACTCAATTAAAAAAAAATAAAAATTAATTCTCTCTGGGCAAGTAACTTTTATAGAAGGAAAACCACATGAGAATGCTTAATGTCAAGCCCTGTATTATATTATATTTTATATTTTATATATATATATATATATATATATATATATATATATATATATATATATATATATATATATATATATATATATATGTAACAAATCAGATGGATATCCGATTCGACAAAACGCATAAAGTGACCAAGTGTAAACAGGCCCTAACTGTCTTTCCTCTCCCTCCCTCAAAATCAACTGACATGATAGTAAAAGGTCAGAAGACTGAATCCATGTTTCATGCCGCACATTCGGAGATTTATTTATTTTTCTTTTTTTAAACTGAATTACCGGTGGTGTGAATTGTGCTTTTAAAAAAAAAAAAATTATATATATATATATATATATATATATATATATATATATATATATATATATATATATATATATATATATATATATATATATATATATTTAAAGTATCTAAAGTATCTTTATCTTCTCTGACAAGCATTCTGCACATGCAACTAACATAAAACACACTTTCAATAAAATAAAAAGATTTCACCTTAACAATAATAATAATAAAAAAAGATTTAGCCTTAATAAACCACAGTAATTTCAGGTTATTTATAACAATGTAGTAAATTACCCATAAAATCATTCAGTTTAGACTGAGTGAGGTGAAACCAGCCACAAAGCAATTTGTTAGCCTGATGCTAATTTTATTCAGATATAAGGTAGAAAATTAGACTACTAGTCAAATATAAACTTTTTAATGCTACTTTTAAATGCTTTTTCAATATTGATATGATTATAATTGTGAGGTCTAGCAAAGAAGGATCCTATCTTACAAAAATATGCAAGCCAGTTTTATTATTCCCTCACAGTGGCTGTTTTTTCTTTCATGAATAAATATAATTTATTCATGGGAGAAGCCGATTAGTCACCAGAAGAGACGGACGGCAGCGCGTAAGTGTTGTTGTAATACTTGTTGGTAGATCTGTTGTTTAAATTATTTACTTGCTGCTAGGAAGGAATACTTCGTTTCCTACCTATTTCTATTCTGCTTTTTCGTTGAGGTTGATATTTTTGATTGCACTTACTGGTAATTATAATAATTTGCGCCTCGGCTAAGAAGGAGCCTGTGTCATTTGCATTTGCTCCTTGCGCTAAGTGTTAGTTTCATCTTGAGCTATTAGCACTCCGTTGGGCTATTGGCTGGGCTAATCAGAAGCCGGCCACAGCTGTTTTTCACTCTAGTCTGTTAAACTGTGTATTTATTTGATATCTGTGCGCTGACGCGGAAGCGTCTGCGGAAGCGTCGTGTTCAGCCTCCTCGTGTGAAGACCGACGAGTGTAAAGACGAACGACTTTTTCCTGCGCGACTTTAACCGAGCAACGAACTTAAGTATCATTTCTATCTTCCCTCACACACTCTCCTTTTCTGTCCTCTTCCTTTCCACCTCTATCATGTGTTTCCAAACCATTCCGGTTATCTCTCAACCACGCTCTAACATCACACGCAGACGGCAACGTAATCCTGCTAACCTGCGCCCTATCTCTACATCTTCTACCGCACCTCTTTCTTTCTCTGTGGGTCTCTGGAACTGTCAGTCAGCGGTCAACAAAGCTGACTTCATTTCTGCTTTTTCTTTACAATCCACGCTCAGCATCTTGGGCTTGACTGAGACCTGGATTCGTCCAGAAGACTCAGCAACCCCAGCTGCTCTCTCTAACAATTTCTCTTTCTCTCACACCCCACGTCAAGTTGGCCGGGGTGGGGGTACTGGACTGCTCATTTCAAAGAATTGGACATACTCAACCCACTCTCCCCTATGCAATTACAACTCATTTGAATGTCATGCGATTACTGTAACAGCTCCTATAAAACTCCAGATTGTGGTAATTTACCGTCCCCCTGGCCAAATTCTAGCCACCTTCCTAGAGGAGCTGGACGGGCTGCTGTCCTCTTTCATGGAGGTTGGCACTCCACTCTTAGTCTTTGGCGATTTCAACATTCATCTAGACAAGCCTTATGCTACAGACTTCCATTCACTCCTAGCTTCATTTGATCTCAAACGCCTTACCACTTCTAGCACGCACAAATCAGGCAACCAACTTGATTTAATTTACACACACAATTGCACTGCAGATAACATTCTGGTGCAACCACTACATATCTCTGACCATTTCTTCATTTCTTTTACATTACTTTTTGATACCCATGTGCCATCAACCCCCTTACCAGTTACTTTTAGACGAAACCTACGCTCCCTTTCTCCCTCACATCTGTCCTCTGTAGTATCCTCCTCTCTTCCCTCACCTACCCATTTCTCATCTCTGGATGTGAATGCAGCTACTGACACTCTATGCCAGACCTTAACCTCTTGTCTTGACGACATTTGTCCTCTCTCCTCCAGCCCAGCACGGGTTGCCCCTTCTAACCCCTGGTTATCCGAGGTTCTTCGTGAACATCGGACCAAACTCAGAGCGGCAGAGAGAAAATGGCGCAAATCAAACGATCCGTCGGACCTGAGTAGGTATCAGTCCTTGCTCTCATCTTTCTCTGCTGAAGTCCACACTGCCAAATCCTCACATTTCCACGACAAGATCAACAGCGCTCCAGACATGCGTAACCTCTTCAGAACATTTAATTCTCTCCTCTGTCCCCCTCCACCACCTCCCACCACTTCTATAACAGCTGATGACTTTGCCACTTTTTTTACAGGCAAAACTAGAACAATCAGTAGTCAGTTCTCTCCTCCACACACACACGACCTCCAACCAACCACATCCACTGCTAAAACTCCCATCTTCTCCTTCTGTCCACTCACTGAGGCAGAGGTATCCAAACTTCTCCTCTCCAGCCATCCTACAACATGTCCTCTAGACCCAATCCCATCACACCTTCTCCAAGCAATCTCTCCCACACTCTTACCAGCACTCACACACATCATCAACACATCTCTCCTCACAGGCATTTTCCCCACTGCGTTCAAGCAGGCTCGGGTAACCCCACTGCTCAAGAAACCTACATTAAACACTTCTCTTACTGAAAACTACAGACCTGTCTCTCTCCTTCCATTCATAGCGAAAACACTCGAACGAGTTGTCTTCAACCAGGTCTCATTGTTTCTTTCACAGAACAACAAACTGGATGCTAAACAGTCAGGTTTCAGGAGTGGCCATTCAACTGAGACGGCGCTACTCTCAGTCACTGAAGCCCTGCGAATTGCAAAAGCAGACTCCAAATCATCAGTCCTCATTCTGCTGGATCTATCTGCTGCGTTTGACACTGTTAATCATCAGATCCTCCTGTCTACCCTCTCATCTCTGGGCATCACTGGGATTCCACTTTGCTGGTTTGAATCCTATCTCACTGGCAGGTCTTTCAGGGTGGCCTGGGGAGGTGAGGTATCCAAAGCACATCAACTGGTCACTGGGGTTCCTCAGGGATCGGTTCTTGGACCCCTCCTCTTCTCCACATACACGACATCACTGGGTCCCATCATACAGGCACATGGCTTCTCCTACCATTGCTACGCTGATGACACACAGCTCTATCTCTCTTTTCAACCAGATGATCCAACGGTAGCTGCACGGATCTCAGGCTGCCTGGCGGACATCTCGGCATGGATGAAAGAACATCACCTACAGCTCAACCTGGCAAAGACTGAGCTTCTTGTCTTCCCTGCTACTCCAACCCTACAGCATGACTTCACGATTCAGTTAGGTTCATCAACAATTGCCCCATCAACTTCGGTCAGAAATCTCGGTGTAATCTTTGATGACCAATTGACCTTCAAAGAGCACATTGCAAAGACCGCTCGATCTTGCAGGTTTGCACTACACAACATCAGAAAGATCAGGCCCTTTCTGACAGAGCATGGTGCACAACTTCTTGTCCAGGCCCTTGTCATTTCTAGGCTGGACTACTGCAATGCTCTTCTGGCTGGACTTCCATCAAACACAATCAAACCTCTACAAATGATTCAGAATGCAGCGGCACGTCTGGTCTTCAATGAGCCCAAAAGAGCCCATGTTACACCTCTCTTTATCTCCTTGCACTGGCTACCAGTTGCAGCTCGGATCAAGTTCAAGACACTGATGCTTGCATATAGAACAACCACAGGCTCAGCACCCGCCTACTTCCACTCAATATTACGAATCTACACCCCCTCCAGAAGTCTGAGATCTGCTAGTGAGCGACGCCTCGTGGTACCATCACAGAGAGGCTCAAAATCACTCTCCAGAACATTCTCATTCACCATTCCTGGCTGGTGGAATGATCTTCCCACCCCTATCCGGAATGCTGGATCCCTACCAATCTTTAAGCAACAACTGAAAACTCATCTCTTTCAGCACTACTTGACTTCATCCTAAAAAAAAAAAAAATAAAAAAAATTCTCTTTATTTATTCCTTTCCTTTCTAGCTTGTACTTATTTGAACAATGCCTGAGACTTGTTGTTACAAGCACTTCCTCTGTCTGATTGCCTCTTCTAGACGAATCGCTTTATGTATTCCCCAATTGTAAGTCGCTTTGGATAAAAGCGTCTGCTAAATGACTAAATGTAAATGTAAATGTAATAATTAAAAATCACAAACTGTTTCTTTGCATTTATTTTAGTTATGGTCAGTACTGGGTTCGCAGATCACGTGGGTAGGTAGGGTACTTTTTATTGTGTGTGTGTGTGTGGATGACCGTCAGCCACCACCGAAGACCTTTTTCGACCCAGGAAAAACCCTGAAACTGACAAAAACTTCATAACCGCTAATACTAATTCTCACCAAATCCTCAGTACTCATCTTGCTGGATCTATCTGCTGCTTTTGACCCCGTTAACCACCAGATCCTCCTGTCCACCCTTATAAAGATGGGCGTCTCAGGAACCGCACTCCAGTGGTTCAAGTCTTACTCTCCGGTAGGTCCTTCAGGGTGTCTTGGACGGGTGAGGTTTCTAAGCCACAACTTCTTGCTACTGGGGTTCCTCAAGGCTCAGTACTTGGACCGCTTCTCTTCTCCATTTACATGTCATCTATAGGATCTGTCATTCAGAAGCATGGCTTTTCCTATCATTGCTATGCTGATGACACTCAACTCTACTTCTCATTCCAACTTGATGATCTGACGGTAGCGGCTCGCATTGCAGCCTGTCTGACAGACATTTCTGGCTGGATGAAGGTTCATCACCTTCAACTCAAACTTGCTAAGACAGAACTGCTTGTGGTCCCAGCCAACCCAGCACTTCATCACAACTTCTCTATTCAAATAGGTTCATCAACCATAACTCCTTCCAGGACAGCCAGGAAACTTGGAGTTGTGATGGATGATCAGTTAAGTTTTACAGACCATATTGCTACAATGGCCCGGTCCTGCAGGTTTGCCTTATACAATATTAGGAAGATTAGACCCTTCCTAAAAGAGCAGTCATCACAACTCCTTGTCCAAGCTCTTGTTCTCGCCAGACTGGACTATTGTAATGCTCTTTTGGCGGGCCTTCCTGCATGTACTATCAAACCTCTGCAACTGATACTGAATGCACCAGCCAGAGTGATCTTCAACGAGCGCAAGAAAGCCCATGTCACACCTCTCTTCATCAGCTTGCTCTGGTTGCCAATAGCCGCTCGCATCAAATTCAAGGTACTGATGCTTGCCTACAAGACAACCATAGGCGCTGCACCAATTTACCTAAACTCGCTAGTTCAGACCTACGCGCCCTCCAGAACCTTGTGTTCTGCAAATGAACGACGCCTCGTGGTACCATCCCAAAGAGGCACAAAATCACTCTCACGGACCTTTTTCTGGACGGTCCCCAGCTTGTAGAACGACCTGCCTATCTCAATCAGAGCAGCTGAGTCTTTAGCCATTTTCAAAAAACATCTGAAGACATCTTTTTCGCCATCACCTGACCAATTAATACTAGCACTCACCTATTTTATTCGTTTTGGTCAAATTTATTTAATAAAAAAATACAATAAAAAAATTAAAATTCCTTGCTATGTGCACTGTGCTAGACTAACTGAGACTTGTCACAGCACTTGTATATTGTTGCTCTCTTCTACTTTGTAAGTCGCTTTGTATAAGAGCGTCTGCCAAATGACTAAATGTAAATGTAAATAAAGACTTGCAACTTGACACTGACTCTTGACTCATGAGACTCGTTAAAAAAACACAAGTCATTTTGGTATGACAGTCCATTCACATTTTCCCCAAATGACAGCATCATAAACCACATTTTTCTATTCATTCCTAATCCATTCATTCCCTATCAGTATGTCCTGCATTAGCAAATGTCACAACAAATCCTCTCTAAACACACCAAGCCAGCATTATTATCCACACGTGACACTGGTTCGCAACTGTAATTTACAGAAAATCTAAAGGCATCTTTTACACATCAAATGCAGCACAAACTATTTTAATCAAATTTAGATTAAAAACTGCTCATGCTGCATGTATGCAGCTTCTTTGTTTGGATTCTGTTTAAAATATTGTAGTTGCCTATAATTTTAAATGGAAAGAGCACAGGCACAGCCTTAGTTTGTTTATATGAGATTTCTTTCATTTGTGTCATTCATTTGATTTGGGGTTTGTTTAAATTTTAAAAAACAAAGAAATGTGTGGCGTTTTGTCCGAGAAATAATAAAAGGACACCTTTTCATTTCTAATTAGTCTTAAATCTCATTTTGTTAAAAACAAATCGAGAGAAAATCGTATAATGAAATCATTATTTCAAAACCGATTTAACCTCAATAACTAGCTGAAAGAGCTGTTGCTAAAAATAGAACAAAGTCTTGAGACATGACTTGGACTCCACTTTAAAGACTTGAGACTTGGACCTTTAATGCGCATTTTGAAGTATCGCATCAGAAACGAGTAATGGAAATAGCAAATTTTGAATAAAAATCCCTTAATTCGCAAAAAAAATTTTACACTCGCTTGAGGCGGTTTTTGACTTGTGCGAAAAAGGCTTAATGCGAATAATGGAAGATTGAAATGCATTTGCTAAATAAATCCCTCCATGCGCATTAAAAAATTCATGTGACTTTGCGCAGTAAGATGGCAAAACTAACCAGTCGACCGATCTTGTTGCACAGCATCTGAAATGTTGTTATGGTCATTCTGAAATGGCTGAGCAAAGTCTGCCGTCAAAGTATTTCTGTATATTTGTCTTACACGACTGCGTTCCCAAACACCAGGCATCCAACTCCGAAAGAAATGACCGCGTTTATTGTGTTTCGTCTGCTCGCTCTGGGATGCAAGTAATTTATTATATATGAAAATTATATTCAGTGGCTTCTCCTACTTTTCTTAGTGATTTAGTGCCAGTTTATCAGATTTTGTTCTCTTTGACTCATTGGATGGAAACAGTGCTTGTTCGCAAATGTTTTATGTGATATTCCAATTTCCCACATAAGTTAAATTCTCAACTTTGGATGGAAACCCGGCTTCAGCCTCCAGCAACACACTCAGGTTTGGTGTGGAAGTTACATGTGAAATGGAAAGGAAAACACACAGCCCTATGTACAAGTTCACACACACACACACACAGTACCGTAATCCCGCTGGACTCCAGGATCCTGAGGGCCACAGAGAAGGACTGCTGCGCGTTTCGGCAGCGCTGGTCACTCAGAGCCACGTGAGCCTCCTGAACGGCAGCACAGAAACGCTTTCTCCTCCCCGCCTCACTCTCATCCTCCTGCAGACACTTCAGCAGTGTTAGAGCACACACACACTCAACTCTGTATAGCTATCTTTGTGAGGACATTGATTGACACAATGCAATCTCTAGCTCCTTACCCTAACCCTACCCATCAGAACTAAGTGTCTCACACAAACCCTTACCCTAAACCTACCCTTTACCTAATTATAACCTGACCCCTAAAACCAAGTGTTGACCCTCAAACAGGTCTTTAAAGGGCTCTCAGAAAGTGAGGACCGGCCAAAATGTCCTCATTTTACAAGTTTGTCCTCACTCCTTCAACTTTAACTTCAACTTCATTTATAAAGCACTTTCAAGGCCACGATGCGGAGACCAAAGTGCTGTACAGGAAAATTAAATAAAAGTATAAGAATAAAAACAAGCATAAAACATCAAACATACCACAACAAAAAACAAATTACAAAACATTTTCAAATGCTAATGAAAAAAAAAGAAAAAAAAAAAAAAAAAAAGAGTTTTAAGCACACTCTGAAATACAAATATATTTTACAGACAGAGGAAGGTCATTCCAAAGCCTTGGAGCAGCAACAGAAAAGGCCCGATCACCTTTGCATTTTAAACGAGATCGAGGGACCATCAAATGTAACTGATCATTAGAACGCAAAGACCAATTGGATTGATGCAAACTGATTAGATCAGAAATATAAGCTGCAGGCTAGAGAGAGAGGCCTGACTTGCACCCAGATACAATGCATTACAATAATCCAAACGAGATGACATAAAAGCATGCACAACTTTCTCCAAATCCTCAAAAAGACAGATTTCAACTTAGGTATAGATCTAAGATGGAAAAAACTATTTTTAACAACGGCATTAATATGACCATCAAATTTGAGCTCGGAGTCAAAAATGACACCAAGGTTTTTCACGCTAGAAAGATTTTTCCCAGGAAGTAAACCCAGGCAGTCAGTGACATCATCCACACATCCCTTTTTACCAAATAAAATAAACTCAGACTTATTCTCATTCAGTTGAAGAAAATTGTTAGCAAACCA
>JBCAMP010000135.1:0-77500 GCA_039654775.1 Spinibarbus caldwelli
CAGAGTAGATGTCAAGGTTTTTAGGGATGAATTATGTAAATTTGCTAGTGGTGGAAGGGCCCATGGTGGAGCTGATGGAGAGGAGGGCCAGGGTGGACAAAGAAACATTTTGACTGTATTTTGATCCAATAAATGCAGCCTTAAAGATTTATGTTTCTTCCAGAAACATAAAAAAAAGAAAGAAAAAAAAAAAGAAAACCTTGCAAACCCCAAAGCCTTTGAACAGTAGTGTTATAAAGTATTAGTATCACATGATTTCAGGAGACTTGTAATAACAGATAGGTCAGACTAACCACTTTCAGTTTATTTATTTCCAGTGATGGGGAATAACGGCGTTATAAATAAACGGCGTTACTAACGGCGTTATTTTTTTCAGTAACGAGTAATCAAATGAATTACTGTTTCCCCCGTTACAATGCCGTTACCGTTACTGACAATAAAATGTGGCGTTACTATAATTTATTGTAATATTATTAGAATTTTATTTTTCAGCTTATCTGAATGGATGCGCAGTGTAGCTGTTTTTGACGTACAGTAAACTCTAGTGTGAAGGTGCGCGGCTCGCAGTCGCTTTGTCTCACACGCGCAAAGAAAGATACAGAGCAAGAGTCTTTCATACCATGCAGAATTGACGTGCTCATAGGCGCCGATTTATGTTTTCTGCCGGTGGGCGCTCAATAAGCCAGAGGTTTCGCTAGATAAATTAGAGGTTTTGGGTTCTAATCCGCCCTCACATATTTTTTTCCCCCTTATTAAAAATAAAAATAACAGAATTCTTTTGGAATTCTTCATCTTTTAAGAAATGCCGCGGTTACCTGTTAGTGGGCGCAACTAATGCTCAAACGATCCCATTGCCTGGAGCTCACCTATTATCATCCCTGTCTTGATTTCAGCAAATCAATTTCGAGCGAACGCAGACAACCTGATTAATATTCATGAACCCAGCAGCTCATTAATCCTTAGTACGTTGTATATTGTTATTAGTAGTAGAATTCGTAGTAGTTTTATCATGTTATAAAGCCCCCCCCCCCCCCCCCTTTTATAGAAACACTAAATGACAAACAATATCTTAAGCACCACCACCAGTCCCAAGTTCAGTCAACATGACAAATATGCATTCATACTTTGTTATTGTAATTACTAAAGTTCTATCATCATGTAATGCTAAATTATCATAATATCATATTAAAATGATTGACTGACTGATGCTAAGTGTCAGTAGATAAATAGTGTAGATTTATGTACAATGTTTTATAATAATATGTCATGAATCTGGTCCATGGACCTCCATTTGTTCGCCACCAGAGGTCACCCTTCCATCACATTGACTCTCACACCACACACTACCCCGGACTTCATTTCCCAGCAGCCATTTCCCTAATCACATGCTCACACCTGATACCCATCTTGCAATCACACACACTCTTTATAAGCCTTGGACTTCCTCAGTCAGATTGCCGAGTATTGTACGCAAATATCCTAGTGATAGCTACCCTACGAAGCCCTCTGAGTTGTCTTAGTCTTGCCTTGCCTGTTTTCCCGTGTTTTGATTTCTGCCCGTGTTTCCTGGATTAACCCTTGCCTTGCCGTTTGGACTCTGTTTGCCCTCGTTTGGATTATTGCTGTGTACCTGGATTTACTCTCTATGCCTTGCCCTTTGGATATTGTTCGCCGATCGTCGACCCACGCTTGCCCTAGGACTACTCTTTGTTTTTCCTGTGTTATACCTGTTTGCCATCGTCTGACCCTGCATGTATTTATGAACACGTCTTTAAACAAAAGTTTGCATATGGATCCGCACGTCTCACGTCTCATCAGCCCCGTTACATAATAATTTATTCTATTTAGTGTCCATTTCATTCATTTAACATATTTAATATTGGGGGCATCCAAGTTATCTGACATGTGATTTTTTTTTTTTTTTAAGTAATGCAATAGTTACTTTCCCTGGTAATTAGTTACTTTTATAATGATGTAACTCAGTTACTAACTCAGTTACTATTTGTGAGAAGTAACTAGTAACTATAACTATATATAGTAACTATAACTATATAATTACTTTTTTAAAGTAACGTGCCCAACACTGTTTATTTCTTTATTTTGAGCACTACATAAACAGATTTATCACATTTATTATATTATTTCATTTGTTATAAAATAAAAAGCACCAAAACCCAGATGGAGAAAATTTGAATAATTTTCAGTCAAGAGAACCTGTCCAAAATGCCCAAAGACAGGTCAATAACAGTCAGCCATCTTAAATCTCAGCAAGTTCACATTCTTAACAATCAGCCTGGGACATTATTTGAGCAAGAAAAGAGTTCCTCAAGAAGATCAGAGGAGGCACTAATACATCGCTCTTGTTTTGCCCACACAGGTCAAATCGATGATGCTAGGTTCAGGAGAGGAACACTCTCACTCATACACTGCCAAAAGGTTGAAAATTCTATGTAATTTGCTTTGAAACACTTAGAACACAAACAATGAGAAATTGCCAAGGCTTTACTTCTGCCTGACCCCATTTTCTTTTATCTTGTTGAGATTAAGTCCCAATCAACAGCTTATGCGCTGAGAAGAAAAAGGAGTTTTGCTTAGCCTGTCTGCCAGATAACTTCTCATCACCTAAAGGCCTATTCACAACAAATGTATAAATCACAGAAAAAAGGTCCATTCTGGCCAAAACCAAATCATGTGTAAAGTATGTCAATCTAATGTATATGAAAACCAAATTCATTCCTTTACAATAGGTAGTGCTGATTGACAAACACACCACACCAAAATCAAATCTATTCTGTGACTCATGATTTGATATTTGAAAACTTTTGTATGGCAAACCGCACATTAGAACAGAAAAAGACGCTTTTATGTGTGACAGTCATTAAATATTTATAATTTTTAGCTAATTTGGCTTTATAAATGTTTTGTTCTGGTCAGTGTGATTTCTAAAGACCAAAATATCCAGAGCTATTAGATCAGCAGTATGGGTGCATGTGTTTAGATGTGCCCCCATTTATGAGTAAATGAAGAGCTTAACAAATTATTTATTTATGAAACAAAACCCAGATGGGACGTTAAAAAAAAACAAAAACAAAAAAAAAACCTTTCTATGGTGGAATTTAAAGCCAGGATCAACATACTGTACTTTTCTGTTCAGTATGTTTATGTACATTTATTATATACACACGTATCGTTATTTGACTTTCAAAAGAATGCAGAGTTATGTGTGCAAAAATAACAGAAAAGTTTAGCAACAGCAACTTTAACACTATTAGTGCTGTGACCAAAAGAACATGTTGAAGCAACAGTAGCCTCTATAGTTATTACTGTCACGCCCCTGGACTGTTTTTGTTGTGTTTTGCTCCCCATGTGCTCCGCGACCCAGTTTCTGTCGCCTGTTGATTGTGTTAATTTGATTCCAGGTGTATCTCGTTCTTCCCTGATTTTCCTGTGTTGATAAGCCCCAGTCCATTCAGTTTGTGTTTGTCGGGTCTACTTGTTGAATTTCGTGTGTTTCCTGTGTTTCTGTTGTGGATATCCCCTGTGATTCAAGTATTAAAGACTGTTAAACGTTTCCTCGTTTCCCTCGTGCTCCTTACGACAGCGAAACGTGACAGAAGACCCGACCGAAACAGTAACCTCCATGTCTTCCCTCCGTTCTTGTTTTCCATTTTTCTCTTAGTGTTTTTGTTTCCATTGTGGTTCCTCAAGGATCCTCTCGTCCGGCCTGAATTCCTCCTCCTCCTGCTGGAGCAGGGGGACTGATCTCTCGAGGACCATACCAGACTGTTCCTGTTGTTACCTAATGCCACCAGCTACCCGGATGACACGCTCTGCTCATTCTATGATGCAAGCCTGAACACCGAGTGCAGAGCGCTGTCATCCGAAGATGGTCCTCGAGAGGATTTCGCCGCCTTCGTGGAGAGGACTCTGGCGAGAAACGGATCGCCATTCACCATCTGCCTCGTGGATGATCTCGCCAGATCCACTCCTGACCCAGAGCCCAGCCCACCATCTCCCCATGGTGCGGAACATCGGCCCGAGCCCAACGATGACGGAGAGCCATTTCCCACTGCGATCGACGAGCCAGCGCAAAGCCGAGTGACTGAGCGGAGGATCGCCCCGGATGTTGAGCCCAATCCGTCAGACCAGGTTCGAGAGCCGGCGACAATGCCCACCACGAGGGAGCAAGCCGTGGATGATGAGAGCGTGAAGTGGAGCTCCGCCCCCTGCACCGTGGCTGAGGGCGAGCTGGATACAGATCTGGGTGAATGGAAAGCGGAGGAGGACCTAATTGACTGGAATGCTGACCAGCCCCCTCTCCTCCCTCCTACTACGGAGCCCTCTGTTACCCTTGTTCCCACGTCCAGCCCAGAGTGAGCTGCGGCTCCAGAGTTAAGCCCAGAGAGGGCTCCAGTCCCCGAGTCCAGTCTAGAGCGCAGTCCTTTGCCCTGCTCCTCCAGAGCGCCCTCCACTGCCCGCTCCTCAAAAGCATCCTCCAGTGTCTACGCCTCCACAGCGCCCTCCCGTGCTCGCTCCTCCAGAGCGCCCTCCAGTGTCGACTCCAGGCCCAGAACTCGCTCCAGTGTGGGCTCCAGTTCCCGAGTTCTTCCCAGAGGGAGCTCCCGATCCTGAATTTAGCCCTGAAAGCCCAGAAGCTCACAAATGCCCGCCCTCACAACTGATCCTGCCTCCTCCTCCGCTGTCGTCTGTCAGCCCCTCTGCTCACCCTTAGCCCACGATCAATACGGTGCGAGCTCCGTCTGCCATCCTCCAGCGTCACCGTGGCTGGAGTCTCCCTCACCTCCGCCTCCAGCCTCCGAAGCCCGGACTCTGCTAGGCCCGTTGACCCAGCGGCTCCACTTTGGCTCCTAGCTCCCTCGCCTCCACCATCACCCGTCAATCCACCAGCTCCACCGGGTTCCCTCGTCCCTCCAGCTCCGCCTTGGTCGGGTGTCAACCCGCCATCGCCTCTGGACTCCACTCCTCCGGCTGCGCCTCGCCGCTCCGTCCCACTGGCTCCATTGGGCGCCTCCCTCCCGCCAGCTCCACCTTGGTCCTCAGTCGCTCCAGCTCCGCTGCGGATCTCCAGATCTCCGGATCTCCACCTCGGTCGTCAGAGTCCTCGGTTCCACCCTGGCCCCCCGGATCCTCGGCATCCCCCTGGCTCGTTGGCTCTCCGTCTCCGCCTTGGGCTCCTCTACCACGTGCTCCGCCGGCGTTGGTCAGCCCCCTGGAGTCGGCGGCCATTCCTCCTCCATGGCTTCTCCCTCCGTTGGCTCCACCGTGGGTCGACATTATGGCTGTGGCCTGGGTCCAGCTGGGCTCCTCCTGCTCCGGGTCCTTCCTGTCTCCTCCCTCCTTCGTTGCCTCCCAGGTCTCTGTATGCCCGCGGGATGTGCCTTCCGGGAGGGGGGAGTAATGTCACACCCCTGGACTGTTTTTGTTGTGTTTTGCTTCACATGTGCTCCGTGACCCAGTTTCTGTCTCCCGTTGATTGTGTTAATTTGATTCCAGGTGTGTCTCGTTCTTCCCTGATTGTCATGTGTTCATAAGCCCCAGTCCATACAGTTTGTGTTTGTCGAGTCTGCTTGTTGGATTTCGTGTGTTTCCTGTGTTCCTGTTGTGGATATCCCCTGTGATTCAAGTATTAAAGACTGTTAAACGTTTCCTCGTTTCCCTCATGCTCCTTACGACAGCGAATCGTGACAATTACATAGTACACATAGTTGTTAATATGTAGTTATTTTTTAGCTACTATGTACTAATATTTAAAGTAACAATTTTGTACAATGCATTTATTGTGTACTTACACAATACCTGCACCTAATAAAAAACGAGACCCTTTATTTGGTAACACTAGTGGCCTAGGTACACGTTATGTGTACTTACTATTATAATAAAAAAAAAAAATATGCATAATTACACATAACCCTAAGCCAAACCCTAACCCTAACCATATAGTAAGTACTTGTAGTTAATTAATATTACTCAGTACTTAAATGTATAATTACACTGCAACAATGACACAAAATAAAATGTAACCCTTTATTTCAATGTATCCTTGTTGCATGTATTTATTGCAGTAATAATGGTAAATTGGGCATAATTACAATAAATTGCAATTACAGTTATATATATTCTATTAACAATCATTAATTAATATTACTTTTATGTATTTGTGTATGTAATTACAATGTAACGAGACACATTAAAATAAACTGTGACCAAAAAAAAAAAAAGTATTCCGTGTTCGTGCTAGGTCCATGTTCATAGGTCCATATGAATCCATTGCTGCCATTTAAAAATTCTTGTTTGCAACTAACATGCAATGAATATTGGTTTTGATTGAATAGTCCTTTATTCTTGGTGTTTTTGGCATTTCACTCTCCAAAGCAAAATATTGTAATTACCATCAACAACACATCTTCCCAGAGCTGTTAACAAATTCTTGAAACAATGCATTACTTTTTACAGTATAGACTCTCTGTTCCCTCAGAGACCATGTTCATGTTGTGACGCATACATCTAGGGGTATTCTCTACAGTCCCATTGTATGTAAAGTTCCCTTTGTAATCTTGCAGGGAAATCTGTATGGGTCTCAGTGGAGGGCCTCATAATTTCCTTTGTGTTATGAGGATGTTATTATTATCTATACACACATCCAGCCTGGGTGTTATTAGCCTCTTGAGGTTAGCCATGTTCATTTAATCTCGCTTCTGTCAGCATTGGATCTCTTTTGGAGAAAAAAAAAAAAAGTAAACAACAGCAATCAGGTATACAGAAAGTTGTTCCTATCTGAGAAATAAGCGACAACTTAGTTTTCATAGGTAGCAGTCTAAAGTAGTTTGGGAAAATTACACACCCACTGGCAACTGTGATAGGTGACCTACCTTGCATTGGTCTTGCTTTCAATAATTAAAACAGAACAGGTTAAGTAACCTGTTGGAGTAGACTTGTGTCTCCGACCTTGCTCCTATACAGAGTTCAGACCAAACCCTAATCAAACACACCTAAAACATCTCAAGGTCTTCAGAGTTACTTGAAAATAACATAGGTGAGTTGAAGCAGGGCTGGAACTGAGGTCTGCAGGAAGGTAGCTCTCCAGGAGCAGGGTTGGAAACCACTGGATTAGATTTAAGACTAAATTATTTAAGACTAAACCAAAGCTCCCTTTTGCGAGACAATAACTGATGACCCTGCTGTTTAAGCTGATATGTACCTCTGGTGCTTCTTTATCAATAAAAATAAACTGAAAAATATATTAGTTACATTTTGTACACCTAGATTTCTGCAGTTATTCAGCTTTACATATGCCTTTATGCTGAATTATTTAATTGAAAAAAAATGGCTGGTAAAATTCTGCATTCAGCAGCCACTGTGCCTAGTGGGCAAAAAAAGTTGCTAATTTTCTACAGTTCTGAAGGGTGAAGAATGCTTTCTTTCTATGTAGTGGTTACTTTCTAAAGACTTTTAAGGGTGCCCTGTCTTCAGATTTTATGCTCCAAGCACTGTTTTGCTACTTGGGTTTAAAAGCAAGGTTTATATTTCTGTTTTCCCTTTTACTGTGTATTATCCTTGCATGATCTTTATCCTTGCTTTGCTGCAAAGGACATTCAGTTTTGCTCATTTGTTTCTACCTATGAATATACTGTACACACTTACCAGCCTAAAGGAAAGAAATTTATTTTATTCTTTCTTTTGATTGCTGCTGGCATAATATTGCAAAGTTCTAATACACCAGATACTCTGTACTTCAAAGTGTAAAAACTTGACCACACTGGTAAAGTTGGTCACTGTGCTTTCAAAGTCAAATTCCAAAATATGCTGACAGCAGCTTCGCTGAGGTGCTCTTCACACCGCAGCAGTCCCGATGGTAAGGTGATGCTGTGGCACTGAGACTGGCAATACAGTCCAACAAAGCACAGGCACATGAAAATTCATGGCTGCTCATTTTTGACAAGAATGCAGAGCTCAATTTCTCCTTCTGAGAGAAATCCAAAGCCTTAATCCTCTCTGCTAAAGCAGTTGAGTGAGTGATGCCAGTCCCCCTTGCTCACTGTTCTTGCTGTACTCTTCAAAGTGAATACTGGCACCTCTTCACACAGGATTTTGTTTGAAAAGGTGTTGCCCACTCCGCTGTCTCACACTCACTTTCTGTTCTTTTCTGCCTTTATACAGGGCCACTTGAAAGATAAGTGAATGTTCTTTATACTGTGACACATGACAGAAGGCCCTCACTGCAGAATGTAAGGGCGATAACTACAGTCCGGCCATGACCTTGATGCTTGAAGGCTTGCTGCTTGATTTGGGGTAAAACATAATAGAAAAAGGCATATATATATATATATATATATATATATATATATATATATATATATATATATATATATATAAATGTGGGGAATAAAATTATTTGATCCCCTGCTGATTTTGTACGTTTGCCCACTGACAAAGAAATGATCAGTCTATAATTTTAATGGTAGGTTTATTTGAACAGTGAGAGACAGAATAAAAAATAAAAAAAAAAATTAAAAAAAAAATAAAAAATCCAGAAAAACACATTTAAAAAAAGTTATAAATTGATTTGCATTTTAATGAGTCAAATAAGTATTTGATCCCCTATCAATCAGCAAGATTTCTGGCTCCCAGGTGTCTTTTACACAGGTAAGGAGCTGAGATTAGGAGCACTCTCTTGGAGGTAATCTCCTTACCTGTGGATTCTTGTGTTCTGGGAGTTTGTAAATAACAAGTGATACTTGAGGGATAATTAAAGACAGGTTTACACCCACCAGCAGCCAAATGCTTTTGTGCACTGGTGTGTAATCTATCAGCAACTATGGTAGGTGACCTGTAAAATGTCTTGCATTGTCTTTAAACAAATTGCTTAGAAATAACAACATGTATTTTGACTAACATTTAATATATCTTGAGGAACAGAAACAATTAAACTAACAAGACTTATATCTTGCTGACTGTGTGTTTTTATGGTTGGAATGAACTCAAACTATTTCAAAAGGTTGTTTGACATGGTGAGGTTCACTTCTAGTATGCACTGTAAATGCAAAACACTCCAGGTCCAAAACAAATAAATACAGGTGTGTTTGGTATACACCACTCTAAAAAATGCTGGATTAAAAATAACTCAACTTGGGTTATTTGACAACCCAGCCCTGGGTAAAAACTGGACAGAAAACATGCTGGGTTATTTTGACCCAGCTGGTTGGGTAACACGTTTTTACCCACCATGCTGGGTTGTTTAATTTATTGTTTAAAAATTATTATATTGCTGGCTTAAAATGGGTTGGAAATTAAAAATCACACATAGAATTACTATAGGCAACAGCAATAATCAAAATATTAGCATTTATTATTAAGCAAGAACACCCATGGACAAAATACAAGACAAA
Organism: Spinibarbus caldwelli; assembly: GCA_039654775.1. Lineage (NCBI taxonomy): Eukaryota > Metazoa > Chordata > Actinopteri > Cypriniformes > Cyprinidae > Spinibarbus > Spinibarbus caldwelli. Next base: position 9,408 of record JBCAMP010000135.1, read on the forward strand.
TTTAATTTATTTGGGTGAATACAGCATAGTTTACAATACTATATACATTTAAACTCGTTTAACAAGCATTTTAGAAATAAAAAAGGAACATTTAAAAGTAGAATTTTAATTTAAGTGCATTTAACCGTTCTCTGTGATCGCTTTTTACCGAAATAGTGTTAATTCTTGTGCCGATGTGTCGACGAAATCCGAGCCGGTGAAGGGCTGCTGTTCACGGGGGAACTGCGAACTTTAGACAGTGGCCTCGCATTTCCCTCATAGCTGAGAGATGGCGTGACTGACTCCAAAACCTGCCCCAAAACAAACAGTACTGAAATTAGAGAACATATTTTAACATCAAATTAAATTACATTCAATATTATAACGAATAAAATCCATTTATGTTATACAAGGCAAAAGCATTTCCCGAAATGACACCTCGTCCTTATATTGCATTGCGTAAAATAATATAATTTAGACCACATTAAAGACTTTATAAATGAAATAAATTTATACAAACCTTTATTTACCCGAAAGAGTGCACCAAATCGTCGGCAGCGGCACTGGGAACCGCTCCCTCCTGTGGATTTAAAAAGCCTGTGCTCTCAGCAGCTGTGTTGTTGAGAGGTTTCACCGGAGACAGGGTCAACCCAGTGGTCAGATAGATAAAAATAACCCAGCGTTAAAATGACCCAGCACCTGCCCAGTCAGTGGATAATACACAATAGATCGTTGTCTTGCAACACGGGATCGTGTATGGACCATCGGATAATTCACGGATGCCCTCAGGCCTGCAGCACGGGATCTATGCAACGGGTCTCATGACACACGATCCCTGTTCTCCTGCATGCTCAGCTTGTCCTTTAATGAACACAAAAGTTTCAAATAAACAATTTCAAAAGGACAATCATTTAAAATAATTTAAAGTGTTGGAGCAATATGCATATTAATAATTGTGTTCTATGCCCTTTTATGCGTGATGTTTCATTTTAATCTTTAATTTGTGATCCTTTTTGTTCTAGCAGGAAATGCTATTAACGTGTGTGAAATATATTGAGTTTGGTTTTGTATGAATTGTCATGATAAATGCAACAATTCGGTGTGAATTATATGTCGATTTTCAGCATCATACGAATGATGATAATACTTTTATAAGAAGTTATTAAAACTCCAGAGATGTTCTCTACATGGGAGATCGTAGATCAGATTAAGTTTTGTGTCCAAAGAAGGACAGTACGGGGCGTAGCTAAGCCCTGCAACAGCATCTGATTGGGACACTCGCTTCTGGGATGAACCAAAGCGGCCTCCTTAAAACCTGAGGTCATAAACAGCTTGCTCGCTTGCCCTTTTGCCATGGTTTGAAACTGCTCTTCGTCTTCGTTGAACGCGCTACAAAGCGCTCACACGCAGTAACATCACGCGAGCAAGACGCCAGACTCAAAACACTTCGTTGAAACTTCGTGACTCTGCGGAAATCCTCAAAGCCTAAAGCCACGCAAGCAGACTCTCAGAGGAACTTCAGAACTCTCACCTAACCTGGCAACCAACCTATCATGACAAGGGCTATCTTGAGACGTCACCTAAACGTCAGCCAATCCGAGCCGGGATTCCTCTTTCAGTTTAACACGAGCCAAGGAGACGAGCCCCGATCGGCTGAGCAGCCAACTCAGATCACAAGTAACCCCAAACAAAGTTTCCAATCTCTTGCTGAACCGGTGCTAAATCCTTTAAGCAGTTAAAGACAAGCCAGATCTCTGCTTTTGTGATTTTTCTCAGGTTGCGATTTAGAACTGGCGGTATACTAGACTTTGGGACTTCAGTCCAACCCAATGACTCTCATCTTCAGAACTGTATGTATGTGTGTGTGTGTGTGTGTGCGTGTGTGTTTTAGGTAGTCTTAGTCTCATGTAATCTTAGAAGTAGTTCAGTAAACTGGTTTCATTGTACAGAGCAGAGTCTGTGTTTTGTATTTGATCAGTTACTGCCTTGAACTGTCGACCCTTTGCTACCTTGCTCAAAATTGATAAATTACTATTTTGTTTGTTTTTACTGTTGGCCACAAAGCAAGATAAACAAAATTATTAAGATATACTGACTTAATATCTTGCTGGATGAGTCGTTAATAAAGCATTAAGTAAGGTTTGAATTAAGATCAATTCAATCAAATCAACCCTAGTCTTTAAGACTTAATTCCCTAAAAGCTGAAATAAGAGCTTTAAAAGTTATTACACATATATGTGAAACACTGTTAAATATATTGAAATACATTTTTAAAATATATTTTTAAAATGCATAACATAAAGCTCATATTGTGTTTAATTGTGTTCACATATATGTGAAATTATATTCATAACTCATATGACATTATATGATATATATTATATCTTATATTATAGAATAGTATATCCTGTTGTTTTATATATATTTATATACAACTGACTTCAAACAATGTTTTGCATTCACTGCGTTCATGTTCTCATTCAATTTACAGTTTGATGTAGGCCTACTATCCACTTAAACAATACATGATGAAGTTTCAGGACATTTTATTTGACTTTTATGTACTATTTATGTAAATGCACAACTTTGATGTGTTTTAGGCCATGTTGGCCAATCAGAAGCCTAAAAAAGTTTCCAGTAGGCGGAGATAACAGCGCATGCTCCGATGTCACAAGCCAAAAACTCCGGATTTGCTGTCTACACGGTAACACTAAAACCAGTTTTTGAAAATCTTCACTCTGGCAGGAGTTTTCAAAAATGTTTGGTTTCAGTGACCTGGTGCAGCGTTTGCATGAGGATGAATGGCCAATACCTCTAAACTAAACTGATCTTTTAAATGATTAAAATAACATAATCAGTAATTATATTCACTTAATATTAGATTTTAAAGCAATGTATTTTTAAAATTTCATTGGCCTTTTTTATTTACACTGTCAGAAATAATATATACTATAATTGTATTTTAGCCCTTTACAGGGGCAGTAACCTCAAAGGTGCAACTATACCCATAAAAGGGAGCATATTAGTACCATACAAGTATGCATGCTTTAAGGGTATATTAAGTTACAAAGGTGCACCTTTGAGGGTACCTCATGAAAATTAAACATGGTACTAAAATGTACTAAAATATTATTACCATGGTAAATTTGTGTTTACTGCGGTTTTACTACAAATACTGTGGTAAACTGCGGTTACTGTAATAAAACTATGCTGCCAGGCTGTTGTATCCATCCTTAAAGGTGAAACTTTAGCATATATATATATATATATATATATATATATATATATATATATTTTTTTTTTTTTTTTTTTTTTTTTCTGACATATTTACTAACAGCAATTACAGAGCATAACACAATCCATCCTTTTAACAACCTGTTTAAATAATTTTACTTGCACAAACTTAACACAAATATTACATGTACACAAAAGTTTGGGGTCAGTAAGATTTTGTCATTTTTTTTTTTTTTTTTAATAAGTCTCATGATGACTAAGGCTGCATTTATTTGAACAAAAATAAAGTAAAAACTGGAATATTGTGAAATATAACAATTAAAAATAACTTTTTTCTATTTTAATACATTTTAAAATGTAATTTAAAATGCATCTGTGGTCAAAGTTGAATTTTCAGCATCATTACTCCAGTCTTAAATGTCACATGATCCTTCAGAAATAATTCTAATATCATTTGCTGCTCAAGAAACATTTATTATGATTATTGCTGCTTCATATTTGTGTGGAAACCGTGATGCAATTTTCAGAATTAATTTTATATATAGTAACAATGTTATGTAATGTAATGTAATAATGTGGCAATGGTTTCTTAAAATCTACTTATGCTTCTGATGTTTTTGGGAAACGCAGCCCTATTTGAACAAGCACCGTGAGCTATGCGTCAGCAACGAACGCTGTCTGTGATTGATTGATTCTGTTTTTCAGCATTTGCTTGTGTTCCGATGAGCAGGAGAAATGGTTCTATCCAACACAATTATTCACTAATATAGTCTATTTTTCCACTTAGAAGCTTATTTTATGCACCGAATTTCTTGAATAAATAAATAAAATTAATGGTTAAAAAAAATGCACTTTAGAATCGATTTTTATGTGAGGATCGATCCTTTCGATACAACATCAATATCGAAAGTATCGATACTTAAGGATCGATCCGCCCATCCCTACTCACTCAGCTGACAAGTAGTGAGAGTCTGTCTCTTTGCTGTTTTCACTGTTTTCAGGTAAGTTTAGTCCCTAAAATTACACAAATACATACAACCGTTCCTGACACTTTCTTACATGTAATTGACACGTTGCTGTTGAATCTTTACCTTACAGGAATGGTTTAGTGTCTTCAAAAAGACAGTTAGCATCACAACCGTTAACTAGCTATAGAGGCTAACTATTAGAGGTAAGCTAACTATAGATTTGAGCTCTTATTAATGAACGTTTGAGCATTTAAGCACATTTTATGTGTAGATGAGCGGCTTTGATAGTTTTGTAAATGTTTTGCTGATACTTTGTCAATAGATAAATGGAAGTAACTATAAGCTAATTAATTTAACCTAAAAGTCTGCACTGTGGGGTCAATCGGTGACGTCACTTACATGAACTAATGGGTTGAAACTGTTTCAAACGCGTTTCGAACTTTCATTGCAAACAAATATTGATAAATTGTACTGTGATTCCAGGAGTGTCAGAAAAAAAAAAAAAAAAAAACCTAAAATGGGAAGTTACAAGAAAATTTGTAATGGGAGCTGCTGACAGAGATGCAGGAAACACAGGTGATTTGAGAAATCTTATTAAATAACTTTATGCATTTTTCACAATATATTTCAACTATATCATCATGCATCTGTAAAACCTAATGTGTATGTTTTTTTTTGTTTGTTTGTTTTTGTATGTTTTGTATATTATTATTATTATTATTATTATTATTATTATTATTATTATTTTCTGCATTTCACCTCTGCTGTAGTTTGTTTATTTCTAATAAACCTGTCATTGTCATTGTATACTATACATTGTTGGCTATGTGACATATTGTTCCTATATTCTTCCATGCTAATGGCCGTGGTGCAGAGCTGGAGTGGATCTCCAGTCGAATATCTCCAAGGCGCTATGAACCATCTGACTAGTAAATAAAACCTCAAACATTCAAAAGTTTATCAAATATTCAAAAAATATATCAAATAAATATCAAATATTTCCTGTATGTCCTACAAGGCCATCTTGTTTAACTCTGCTCTGATGACACTTCATACACAACAACCTACAGAGGGGTCCATCATAATTCGAAAAAAGTCACAGATGATAATAAAAAAGTTCTTTGAAATTAAAATTAATAACAGTAAGACAGAACCAGAGTACTGTGAATGTGTGACGGAAACACACTGAAAGACCCAAAATGCAATGCATCAAGGGGGAGGAGTCTGTAAGCTGAAGGAAATGGAGAAAATCAAATCCATTTAGACACAGGTGTGTGTGCTGTGAGAGAGAGCTTTGTCTGCTGCACCGAGAGTGAGAGTTGTTGTGAACTGAGAGTAAGAAGTTTAAACTGCCTAGAGTTTGTAGATATTTAAAATGTGCAAAATACGAAAGGAAAAGACTGAAGACTTGTTCACTGTACTGCGGAGGAGTGCCTGGATTTTACAGTTCCTGCAAGCTGCTCCTTTCCTCATGGTGGCTGAACCATCAGACAGTAAACATGGTGGAGTAAAGCCGCCGCCAATGAAACAAAGAGACAGAAGATTACCGTGTTACAGGAGTTTCACTGGCTGCACAGTGGACGAGTGTTCAGTTGTTTGCTACGCCACTCGTTAATCAGCTCTGTCTAAACTACGCGGCATTGGACGCTGTAACTTTGAGTGAGTTTCCTGTTGGCTTGGCCGGAAAGCAAATCCACTGACTGTGCGTTGGACCCTAGGTAGGCCTTGAACGGTTCATTCATCTCCCTCAATGAAGCTACTTAATCATCAGTAACTCTCGGAAGAGATGGGCTTAGCGGACATCTAACACACACACACACGCACGCACACCCAAACATCAATCATTTTTACTTTGAACCCTCCATTTAAGAACACAAACATTCAAAAGAGCCATCTGAACTGGTCAAAGATTCATATGTTGATCTGTTAAGTTTGGTTTGCTTCAATTATGGACTTTGAAAGACTTGATGCATTGAAGTACTGTGTCGAACGATTTACCTATGTTGTGTTGATGTTTTTTTATTTACTACTAATGACTCGAAGACTCGTGTTATTTGTGTCCTTTTGATATGCTTTGAATAAGCATGGTACAGTGAAAAGAAACAAGTCCCATTTTGAGTTAAATTAAGGAAAGACACAGTATTTGCAATTGTAAGAGTGTGGTTATTTTGTTTTGTACTGTTCTGTGAAGTATGATTTGAGTTAATGGGCACAGCTAGAATCATTACGTCACAGAAAATGGCGCCTGAACAGGGACTTGAATTTAAAAATTGAACTCAAAGACTTGAACTTAAAATCTGAACTTAAAAATTATACTTAAAAACTTGTGAACTTGAAACCTTGTAGCATTTGAAACTTGAACCAAAGTGTATGATGACTCTTATTTTGATAAATGCTTTTTTGTTTGTTTGAATTTGTCGGAGATTTCTCACATTGGACCTTTCAGCTTCACCACCTCAGTTATAAAGTAAATCAGCTGTTAGTGAGTACTGAACACAAAATACCTTCGGACCCACAGAAGGAAACTGAATCATCTCCTCCTCCCATTGTTGTATCACCTCCTATGAATGCTGTTGCTGTCAAGAGTGACCATTTCAAGTTAACTTTTCCTACTTTCGGGAGACCGTCGGATGACTCTGATCCTCTGTTGTATTTAATTAAATGTAAGGATTTTCTTGCATTACACCCTTTATCTGATCCTGAAATTCTAGCTACCTTTAGAACAGTCCTACATGGCACTGCCCGTGATTGGTGGGAAGTAGCCAGAACTACGATAACTACCTGGGGTGAGTTTGAGTTTTCATTTCTTACTGCTTTTCTTTCTGAAGACTATGAGGATGAACTTACTGAAAGCGTCAGAATCAGAACTCAAGGTGAGAGAGAATCTGTAAGAGACTTTGCCTTTACCTATAGAGCACTTTGCAAAAGGTGGAAACCAACCCTAACAGAGCCAGAATTAGTCAAAATGATTCTAAAAAACATTAAGCCTCATTTGGCCAGCCAGCTGCGTGGTCGTGTGTCCACTGTGGAAGAATTAGTACGACTTGGACAACAGCTTGAGAAGGATCATCTACAACACTTGCAGTATGACTACCGTTTGATCTCAAAGCACAGTCAAGCTGGGCTTAAAGGTGCCAATGTTAACCAACTTGCAGATAAACCACACGTTCAATGCTGGAGGTGTAAAGGCCAGGATTCTCCTGGTAATTGCCCACAATTTACCTTATCCTCCCAGTCTACTCCACCATCAGCCCAACATGCTATTAGCATGCAACCAACCTTTCCTTTAAAATCCAGAGGTAGATCCACTAACAATTCTGTGGCTACTGCAAATGCTTTACATGAGAAAGTCAATTTCACACATGGACCGAAATCTGCTGTTGTACCCCAACAATTAAATGTGCCAGTCAGTATTAGTACCTGGACAGGTAAAGCCATCGTCGACACAGGGGCAAGTTATACCCTAATCCACAAAAACTTATGGAAAGACCTAGATCCCTCAGAACAAAGCCTTAGTCCTTGGACTCTTGGACCATTATATTTGGCCAATGGAAAGGCTGAAGTGCCTCTGGGATGGTTGAATGTTTCGCTTAAATTGCATGACCAAATTTGCCCCATACCTGTTGCTGTGTTGACAACCAAAGCTCTTGCTTATTCTATTGTTTTGGGTCTAGACTTTATCTTCTTTAGTGGAATGCAGATAAAGGTGTCTCAGGGGAAGTATTCATTTACCTCTGATCCAGATGTAGACTATTTCTTCCAGCCTGGTCATGCCAGTGTCCCATCACCAATGAGGTTCCAATGTCTGAAAGATGGAAACACAGCTCACCGTTCCACACCAAGTATTTCCCTGTTAAGTTCTGTTCCACCCTTAACATTACACCTTGCCTTGAAAGATGGTGACAGTGAGGATGATGCAGCACTCATCTACCAAGCAGTGGATGCAGCTCACTTACCACCTAATCAAAAGCAACAGTTAAGTCGCCTCAAATCCTCAAGTGTGCACCCTTTGTTTAGGACGGACGGATGTACTCCAACATCAAATTTACACACATCATCAAATACCCATAAAGCAACGGCCTTTTTGAATGTCACCTTCCAAACAAGCTATTGTGAATCAGCAGCTCCAGGAAATGTTGAAGACCGGCATTGTGGAACCTTCACAATCAGGATGGTCTTCTCCGGTGGTCCTAGTGCCGAAAAAAAAATGGACAACTTCGATTCTGCGTTGATTATCGCAAGTTAAATGCCACAACTGACAGTGATGCATACTCACTGCCAAACCATGCTGAAATTTTGGAATCACTTTCAGGATCTGCTATCTTCTCCACTCTAGACCTTAATAGTGGGTACTGGCAAGTTACTATGGATGCTTCTAGAAAAGCAAAGACTGCTTTTACCACCCCTGCTGGACTATTTCACTTCAATGTAATGCCCTTTGTACTTAAAAATGCCCCAGCCACTTTTCAACGTCTTATGGAGATTGTCTTGGGAGAGCTACGTGGAAGTATTTGCTTTGTGTATATCGATGATATTATTGTCTATTCCTTGTCTGTTGCTCAGCATTTCCTTGACCTCCAAGCTGTTTTCCATAAATTACAAGAGGCTGGCTTAACCATCAATCTTCGAAAAAGTAAGTTCTGCTTGCCTGAAGTGACATTCCTCGGTCATGTAATAAATATCCAAGGCATTACCGTGACCCGAGTAAAGTGGAAGCTATTCGAAACTATCCAGTTCCAAGAAATTTGAAGGAAGTCCAACGGTTTCTTGGACTAGCCGGGTGGTGCCACCGGTTTGTTGCAAACTTTTCCAGAATTGCTGAACTACTTAATTCTTTAAAGAAAATGGGCCAAGCTTTTCAATGGACACCACAGTGCCAACAGGCCTTTGAAGAACTGAAAACATGCCTGATGACTCCACCAATCCTCGGATATCCCAATTTCGAGCATCCCTTCATTGTGTATACAGATGCCAGTGAGACGGGGCTGGGTGCAGTGTTAACCCAAAAGAGAGGCAAAGGTATGGAGGAGGTAATCGTCTATGCCAGTCGAACTCTTAATCCCGCTGAGTCAAATTATTCCGCAACAGAAACAAAATGCTTAGCCGTAATATGGGCATTAGAGAAATGGCAGCATAATCTTGAACATAGAATGTTCACTGTCGTTACAGATCACTCTGCTTTGCAGTGGGTGATGAATAGGGCTGAAACAATTAGTCGACATTATCAACAACGTCGACAATAAAAAATTGTCGGCAAATATTTCTGTTGTCGAGTAGTTGTTTGATCTCATAAGAGCCTGCGATAATGCGGTTGGACCAGTGTGGCGCTGTAGCGCAAGACTGTAATTCTGATGCAGTTCAAGAGAAGAAGAGACACACAGCGCTACAGCGGTTAAGGCAGAGATGACCTTACTATATGTTGTGAATAAAATAGTTTAACTAAAAAAATACAGCGTCTTATCACTTACCTTTATTTTGTTTCTTATCCATACGACTTAGAGATGTTAGGCAGAATGTGTCATTCAGTTATTTTTTTCATATAGCTAATTAAATAGCTATATGAAAATGAAATGACAGACAGATTCTCTGTCTGTAATTTCATTTTGTGTGCCACATATATCAAGGGGCGCCGCTAAGGGGGGAAAAGTTAGGACGATTCTAAGGGCCCACACACTTTTGGGGCCCCCAGAGATCTGTTTTATTAGTAGTAACAGTAGTAGTAGTAGTAGTAATGTAATAGAAATTATAAATGTATCTACCAAAGAGTTACAAATAAAACAAAATTACGGCTTATTTCTGCATCTCTGGCAAATTATCTCCCCCCCATTCACTGCATGGTTACGTCACGTTCTACGTAGCCTAGAGTCACTGAGTGAGATCATATGGTAAACTGTCAAATTATGTCTTCGAGTTCGAGGGGGGGACAAACCAAGCCGGACGATTTGGTCAGTCGCACTTTTAAACACATTTTAGTTTTGCTATAGAAAATCTACCAATTCACTCTGATTACATAGAGCAGCAGCAGGAAGTGCGGATCTCGCTTCCAGATACACTGCACGCGCATTATTACGGCTGCACTTCTATTTTGCCACACTAAACTTAGCAATAAACACGTTGAAAATAATAGCATGTCTGTCAAAACGATCTCAAAGGAGACTTTTATTAAGCAAGGAGTGAATTACTCATCCACTGTTTAAAAAAAAAAAAAAAAAAAAACTTTAGCTGGGTTTCCACAGGCAGGGTCACAGTTATCTACAGTGTATGAAGCTAAAGGTTTTTGGGTTAAGGTTCATGATGTAGAACATTGTTAACATTGTATGCTGTATGTGCATAGGTAGCTAGCAAACAAGGAATACAGCGGTTAAGCTAATAGTCGCATTTAGCTGAGTAAGATCATGATTGAGAAATGTTGGATACTGCTGGAAATGCTGGTGTTATGGGGTATCCTATTTATTATTTTAGGATTTTTTTAGTTTGCCCCAGGGAGCATTTCTATTAATATAACTGATTAAGTAGTCAAACTCATTCCATATCAGCAGAATAGTGTGGTACAGAAAGTCTATGTCCATAGAACAGGTTCTGAATGAATTATGTTACTGATACCTAATGGTCAAAAGCAATAAAAAAAGTAATAGGTCAATATTATTAAATTGCAGACAAAGATTTTGAATAGCTAGGTTGGCTTGTATTGCCAAAAGTATTGGGACATCCCCTTTTAATGAACAGGTTTGACTACTTTAGTAATTTCCATGAGTACAAATCTTAATGTTTAAGCATATAACGATATTCTAGGGAATTGTGTGCTTTTAATTTTATACCAATAGTTTGGACAGGACCCTTTTCTATTCTAACATGACATGTTCTGTGGCAACAAAGATGGAAATACAGTTTTTAAATACATGAATTTCCATCCATCTTTGTTGCCACGGTTGGAAGTGCCTTTTTCTGTTCTAAAGAAGGAGGTGTCCCAATACTTTTGTCCATTACAGGAGTTTCGCTGGCTACAAGGTGGACGAGTGTTCAGATGTTTGCTACGCCACTCGTTAATCAGCTGTCTAAACTATGTGGGATTGGACGTTGTAACTTTGAGTGAGTTTCCTGTTGGCTTGGCTGGAAAGCAAATCCACTGACTGTGCGTTGGACCCCAGGTAGGCCTTGAACAGTTCATTCATCTCCCTCAACAAAGCTACTTAATCATCAGTGACTCTCAGAAGAGATGGGCTTAGCGGACATCTAACACACACACCCACACACACACGCACACACAAACATCAATCATCTTTCCTTTGAACCCTCCATTTAAGAACACAAACATGTAAGTTGACGATGTGTTAAGTTTGGTTTGCTTCAGTTATGGACTTTGAAAGACTTGATGCATTGAAGTACTGTGTCGAATGATTTAGCTATGTTGTGTTGATGCTTTTTGATTTACTACTGATGACTCGTGAATAAGCAAGATACATTGAAAAGAAACAAGTCCCATTTTGAGTTAAATTAAAGAAAGACACAGTATTTGCAATTGTAAGAGTGCGGTTATTTTGTTTTGTACTGTTCTGTGAAGTATGATTTGAGTTAATGGGCACGGCTAGAATCACTACGTCACAAACGTACCTCACTTCAAACTGTAACGGTCTGTATGTATATTATTTTTAAACTTTAAATGTAGTGAAGTGTTTGTTCAAGTAGACTTTGTTGCTTGTGGAAACCTCACACGAACCTGAAAGGTACTTAAAACTTAAAATCGTATTTGTGCTCTTGAAGACTGTTCACCAAAGACTAAATTTCAGTCCGGTAGAATTTTCTGCACACTTTACCACCAAGGCCAAAATGAGCATTGTGAATGTAAGAGCCTCACACTACATTGTTTGTTTGAATTGTATTTGAGGGCAGTTCATGAAGACAGATATCCTGGACAGAAATCAGTTCCAGATCCAGCCTCCACACCAGACTTCTCACTCACAAGGATTGCTGTCTACTAGATATTATGTGTACTCTTCAGACTTAGGTGCATGCAGATATTATTCAGGGCCATGAACACTTGAATATTGCAAAAATAGAGAAAGTACCTTATTTAAGAATTTAATGTTAATTGCGTAAACATAAATATATATATTCATGTTTATTGTATATATAATTTTTTTTTTTTTTTTTACAGTTTTTTGTTTTGTTTTTGACAGCACCTAAAAGCCAATTCACACTGCCATACTCCAGGGTGAACACACTGACCAAGCAAAACAAATAAGCACTTTTTTTTAAAGTTTTTGTGGAGGTGTGAACGGACCATAATGCTGTTAAGGCCTAAGTATACTTCGTTTTTGCATGCGTATGCTAGCGTATGCAGTCAAACGCGTAGCCTTTCAAAGTATAATCCATTTGAAGTTGTGTGCGAACGCGGGCGGTCGATGCATGTATTCTAGAAAGCGTCATTCATGTTCAGTGTCTGCTCTATTTTTTCCCCGTTAAGTCATGACTGATAACAAATATTTCTGAACTATTTTAAACCAAAGCTGAGCTGTCTCATACTCTCTCAAGCGATTGTCAATGTGAGCGTCTGTTGTTGCAGTCTCCGTTCGCTGTTTTGTTGTCGTTGTCCGTCTCTTTAGATTCGTTTTCTACTGTGAAACAATGGACCGGGACAGTGTTGCCACCTTCTGAAAAAAAAAAAACTGAGTACTGCAAAATTACTTCAGTGTGCATGTGCGACCAGAGCGTACAAAGTACTCGCGGTTACAAAAATCGAGTGGTGAACGTGCAGTACGCGCATACTGTTCTGATGACGCAATTTTGCACACTGTATGCTGTCCCTCGAGTACGCATAAAATGTGAAGTATACTTTTGGCTTTAGGTGTGAGATTCATTCAACTTGGTTTGCTGTAATACAGCTATTCATAAGTGCACCAGTGTGAAGCATAATTCCCCCCACATCTGCTGTATATCCATAAAGTGATACATTTTTTAAAATGGTGAACTGCCAAAAAAAGCTTGAAGTGGGTTGGTTAAGAACCTGGATTAGCTGATGTTTTATAATGCTTGATTCAGGTTCAATGTGGGAGCATGTGATTATTTGAGGAATTGTGCATGGTTAATGATGGCTCTTAAATATTTAAATGCAATGTGCCTACTAAGACTTGTATATTTGTGCATAATGTTTTGACCCTGGATGCTTACAGAAGGGTAATCTTTCATTTATGTTCTAGAAAAAACATGAGCATTCATAATTTTTGTTGGTTCATCCTGAACTGGTGTACTCTCTAAATATACTCTTTATTTTATATGTGTGTATGTATGTGTGTCATATATATATATATATATATATATATATATATATAGGGGAAGGGAAGTGGTGTGTGGCCAAGTATGGTAACCCATACTTGGAATTTGTGCTCTGCATTTAACCCATCCAAGTGCATACACACAGTAGTGAACATACACCTGGAGCAGTGGGCAGCCAATGCTGCAGCGCCCGGGGAGCAGTTGGGGGTTTGGTGCCTTGCTCAAGGGTCTCACCTCAGTCGTGGTATTTCCTGCCGGACCCGAGACTCGAACCCACGACCTTCGGGTTATAAGCCCAACTCTCTATCCATTAGGCCACGACTGCCCCCTTGCTTTTATATATATATAAACAGGTGTATCTCAATAAATTAGAATGTCGTGGAAAAGTTCATTTATTTCAGTAATTCAACTCAAATTGTGAAACTCGTGTATTAAATAAATTCAATGCAAACAGACTGAAGTAGTTTAAGTCTTTGTTTATTTTAATTGTGATGATTTTGGCTCACATTTAACAAAAACCCACCAATTCACTATCTCAACAAATTAGAATATGGTGACATGCCAATCAGCTAATCAACTCAAAACACCTGCAAATGTTTCCTGAGCCTTCAAAATGGTCTCTCAGTTTGTTTCACTAGGCTACACAATCATGGGGAAGACTGCTGATCTGACAGTTGTCCAGAAGACAATCATTGACACCCTTCACAAGGAGGGTAAGCCACAAACATTCATTGCCAAATAAGCTGGCTGTTCACAGAGAGCTGTATCCAAGCATGTTAACAGAAAGTTGAGTGGAAGGAAAAAGTGTGGAAGAAAAAGATGCACAACCAACCAAGAGAACTACAGCCTTATGAGGATTGTCAAGCAAAATCGATTCAAGAATTTGGGTGAACTTCACAAGGAATGGACTGAGGCTGGGGTCAAGGCATCAAGAGCCACCACACACAGACGTGTCAAGGAATTTGGCTATAGTTGTCATATTCCTATTGTTAAGCCACTCCTGAACCACAGACAACATCAGATGCGTCTTACCTGGGCTAAGGAGAAGAAGAACTGGACTGTTGCCCAGTGGTCCAAAGTCCTCTTTTCAGATGAGAGCAAGTCCTGTATTTCATTTGGAAACCAAGGTCCTAGAGTCTGGAGGAAGGGTGGAGAAGCTCATAGCCCAAGTTGCTTGAAGTCCAGTGTTAAGTTTCCACAGTCTGTGATGATTAGGGGTGCAATGTCATCTGCTGGTGTTGGTCCATTTGTGTTTTTTGAAAACCAAAGTCACTGCACCTGTTTACCAAGAAATTTTGGAGCACTTCACGCTTCCTTCTGCTGACCAGCTTTTTAAAGATGCTGATTTCATTTTCCAGCAGGATTTGTTACCTGCCCACACTGCCAAAAGCTCCAAAAGTTGGTTAAATGATGGTGTTGGTGTGCTTGACTGGCCAGCAAACTCACCAGACCTGAACCCCATAAAGAATCTATGGGGTATTGTCAAGAGGAAAATGAGAAACGAGAGACCAAAAAATGCAAATGAGCTGAAGGCCACTGTCAAAGAAACCTGGGCTTCCATACCACCTCAGCAGTGCCACAAACTGATCACCTCCATGCCACGCCGAATTGAGGCAGTAATTAAAGCAAAAGGAGCCCCTACCAAGTATTGAGTACATATACAGTAAATGAACATACTTTCCAGAAGGCCAACAATTCACTAAAAATGTTTTTTTTTTTTTTTTTTATTGGTCTTACGAAGTATTCTAATTTGTTGAGATAGTGAATTGGTGGGTTTTTGTTAAATGTGAGCTAAAATCATCACAATTATAGAACCAAACTACTTCAGTCTGTGTGCACTGAATTTATTTAATACACGAGTTTCACAATTTGAGTTGAATTACTGAAATAAATGAACTTTTCCACGACATTCTATCTAATTTGCCCCTTCATAATAAATCAAACAGAAATTGGACACTGAAAATATGTAAAAAAGTCTCCAGACAATGCAACTTAAAAACAGTGACAATATCAATTGAAACTCATTGACGACTAGAAACATGGATGTTCAAGTGTTACATGTTGAGTGTTTGTACAACTGTAAAATGTCAGGTGTCAATGCTTTGATGTTAAACATGATGAAATATTTGTTCAGAATACTGTCGTTGTTGTGACTATTCATCTGGGAGGGGTGTGTATCAATTGGCTTGGTTATGGTTTTGTTGAGGCTGACATGTGGAACCCATCTGGTCCAGTGTATAGGACCAGAATAGGGCCAGCTATGGTCATACAGGTGGCTGAGATATGGATCTGTCAAGGCCCTTGTATGGCCCATATTTTGGGTGCCAGGTTTAGATCACCTGTGGATCAGGCTCAGGTGTGGCTCCGTTTTGGGCTTTCTGGTTAAAGACTGGTGTTGGTATGGTATACTTAAGGTTGTGTTTTGGTTCCAATGTTACATTTTGATCTGGCCCAATTCAGGGCCAGTTATGGGTAATTAACTTGGCTGAGACTCAGGCCAGCTATGGCCCATGTGTGGCCCTTGTCTGGAATCCAGACCTGGTCCACACTAGGACCGTAATTCATTGCGGTATGTGGGCCAAGCAAAAGCTGGTTGTGTGGGCCGGAGCTGGGCCAGATAAAAATTGCTATGTGGGTGGGTAAAAATATTAAAAAATAACCCAATAAAATGACCCAACAAGCTGAACCCAGCTTTTGGGTAAAAAAAATAAATAAAAATAACCCAGCATTTTGTAGAGTGCAGACATAGCTTACTTGTTGCTATTTATATTATCTTTATACAACAAATGACAATGCAGTGACATGGGGTTATAGCTGTCATCTGTGGTCCCCATCATTCAGTACAGCCACAGAAATAAACATTCCTTTCGAGCTTCTTTTTTACTGTGCCATCGAATGTGTGAGATGTATTCTGTGATATCATACATTTTTTACGATATTTTTGTTTTTGAAAATACTACAAAAAATATCTTGGGGGCATCCTCGGGTGAGTTTGAAAAACATAACAGTGTGAGTGTAAAATGGACAAACTAAAATGATGATTCCCACCCCATAAATACAGTATGTCTCTGTATAATATATACTCTAGTGTGAAAACACTATTTCATTTGAATAATAATAATACTGATAATTGTATATTAGACTTTGTATATTAGACTTTGGACATTTTTTGTTTTAATGTGATGCATTTATTTTTCATTGTGCAATATCTATGGATTTTCTTAAACGCTGTTTCTCACTGTTTGAAGATGTTTCTGAGTGGCTTCATTTGTTGTAAATGATTAACGACAATAAACAACCACAACCAATATGATTCCATAACTCTCAATGCAAGTCAATAAATACATCTTTACTGTAGACTGGTAAAACTGGGTTGAACAGGTAGGGCAAAGAAGGCTATTTCAGCGTGAAAAATCGACTCCTACACAGGCCTTTAAGCACTAAATGTCCCCTTTGGAAATGAGGTGCTGTTTCAAGGAGAACGTAATGTCTTTTTTCACATTGGACACAAAAAGAAATGCTGAGAGCTCAAAGAATCATCAAACTCTATTCAGCAGTTCAGTAGCTCTTGACCAAAATTTGCATATGGATGTTCTCTGTCTCCTGTTCTTATTTTTCTGCTGCTTTATTTTCATTGTATTTAAAAAGAGCAAATGTAAAACGTAAGCTACTGTAATTTCACAGCCTCAATGAAACCACATATGCTTAAACATCAGTAAAACAGTGTTTATTCTTTAATCACATGACATTTGTATGTATCATAGAACAATCGATAAAAGTGCATTTGATAAAAAGAGACCAACATGTAAGATTCTGAGTAAATAATAGAAGCTATGACATTGATAGGAAGGCAGCTATTATTGAGTTATGTTTGGGTGCCAAAGAATACCCAGTGGCGTACCACGGGGTTTCAGTCAGGGCATTCAGTAAGCAACTGTAAACTACATGCACACATCTTACACATCTCTGTTACAGCTAATGCAGCCATATGCATATAATGCACATATTATGGCGCTCACAAGCTCTCAACAACAATGACGGCTGATCAACAGTAGGCTAGATTAGGGTGGGTTAAATGCAGAGTAAATTTCCCTACATGGATCAGTAAAAGTAATCCGCCAAATACACGGGTCACTATGCACACTCTAAAATGAAGACGTGCCCAAAGCAGCAAAACTGCTGGACATCCACACACCGCACCACAGTATTATCAACGCACCATGTACACCTCCATAACAATGTGCGTGATACAGTGCTCATTAAATAATAACGCACTCACCTGTCACTTGTAAATAAAGGCCATGGGTCTGTCATTCCATGTCCCTTTACTCGTATTTACTCAGTGCTAGCTGTTAGCCACTCATAGCACTATGCTAGTAGTGCAACTAGTTGCAACACTAGTTGCAATCTTTGAAATGGCGCATAAAAACTTTGCTGGCCTTTGTTAGCGAATTCAGTTTGGGTGTAGGTCTTCCTTTCTCATTTATTCTCTTTTGTCTGCAAAAGACGTTTTTAGTAGATTGGCAACAAGATCTGGTGTAGGCGCCGATGGCTGCGGCTGTCATTTTCTTTTCGTTGAGTTTCACTTTCGTACCTTGCTTGGAAATCCCTCAATAAAGGGGCGGTCTAACGCTGGGGGTAGCACTGGGTACGTCGCTAGACCCAGAGGGCGGGCTGTCATTGAATGTCAAAATTCGATTGTCTGATGATTCTGTCACTAATGCTCGTAACAAATCAGATGTGACGTCTTTCAACAAAAGGGTAGCACTATCTGTAATGTTGGCCGCAGACTTTTTTTATTTAGGATATTCCAGTTCAACCTCAATGAAACTAATCATAGGCAATTTTGTGGACGTTACACAAATCAAAATGATTCTTAAATAATCAATAAAATGTAACTAGAGAAAATTGTAGCGCTCCAAACAGGAAAAAAGTCCTTGTACTGCAGGTCCTTGTACTGCAGGTGCGTTGAGCCACAGGTATACTTGAAAATGAGCAAAAAGGGTGGCTAACCGCACACTGATCCACTCAAGACTGGAAAAGTCAAAAAAAATAAAATATTTTTGTATTTTATAAATAGCATCGTGCAAAAAGTGCATGTGACTTAAAAACAAATAGACACCAGCAAGCAAATGTTTCAGCACATTGCTATCTTCAGTGCTCTCTTAGCAAACAACATTCACCCTTTTTAAGTAGGTCAGCAATTAAGGACAATCAGCTGAATTCAGTTGTCTCTGTTAAACCTTAATTATCACAAGCAGAATTCCAAGCAAGTTTTATCATGCACATATATAGCAGAAAATTACAAGTATACAGCTTCAAAGAATGATTCAACGTTACAAATATAAATATAACAAGAGAGAAAAAATATATATATATAGTAATGATAATTTTCACAAAAAACAAGAGAGTTCAAGTTCTTCATTCATACCCGCAGGAAATAAAGATTTAAGTTCAAAGATCCAGAAAACCTCCCTTTGTAATAACTTTCTATCTTCTATGAGGTAGAACCCTCTCGATGTCCAGGAACTTCATGTCAGACAGAGATTGGTTGGCAAACTTAAAATGAAGAGAAACTGAAGATGTATCATCCTGCCTCCTAATGACACTTGTGTGTTCAATCATTCTTGTGCGTAATGCACGTGTAGTTTTGCCAACATATAGTTGTGAACATGGACAGATGATAATGTAAATAACATATGTACTCTTATAAGATTAGACAATTGATTACTTGTAAGTTTTTAGTGTACGAGGATGTGTAAATGATTTACATTTAACATACTTCGTACAGGATGAACAGTTGTGACATGGAAAATTACCCTGGGCATCGACAAGAGTAGTCGGAGAAGAGATGTAGGTGTCAGCATAAACAAGCTTATCCCTCAAATTAGAGCTCCTGGAAGAGACAAAAAGTGGTTGATCAATAAATACATTCAATAACTGGGGATCACTTTGGATAATGTGCCAATGATTTGTGATAATAGTTTTAATATCATTACTCAGTGGACTGTATGTGGATTTACAAATGCATGAAAAATTCCTGTTTCTTTTATTCAGTCAAATTTCTTTCCTCCTGTTTTTGTAAGCTAGAAACTTTCTCAAGAGCAGTGTCAAGCCACTTATTAGGATAACCCCACATTCTTTTTAACATTTCTTCTTAACATTCGGAAAAAAAAAAAAAAAAAAAAAATGCTGCTTAATAATTTTGGGAAACTATGATACACTACCATTCAAACATTTAGGGTAAGCAAAATAAAAATAAAATTAAATAAATAAATAAATAAATAAAATAGAATAATAAGAAAGAAAGAAAGAAAGAAAGAAAGAAAGAAAGAGAAATGTAGCTTTCATGAGCTTAATAGACTTCTTTCAAAAACATTACAAAAATCTTAATTATTCCATATGTTTGACCGGTAGTGTTCAAATATGTATGTATGTATGTTTGTCTGTTTACATTTCATTTATATACATGCATACATACCTTCTTTCATTGATCATGTATGTAATTTACTGTTTTTTTAAGTTTTAGGTCATACATTATTATTATTATTATCAATAATAATATTGTTGTTGTTATTTTATCCTATTTACCCTGTTTCATATCTATGTCTCAGTATGTGATTGCTTTTTAATGGATTTATAACTGGTTTTGAACAATCTGTGCAACTTTAGCTTGTTGTTCAGAGCTGTACCTTTGTGCATTAAAGTCGGCATGAAACGGAAGTAGCGATTGTCTTTTTTTCTCTGCTGTGACGTCTATCCGAGAGAAACCATAGACATGTGTATATATATATATATATATATATATATATATATAAACGTATTACTATGGTATTACGTATTACTATGGTGAATGACGTCAAGTTTACCGCTACAATATGGCGGACGGCTTACGTATAGCGGCCCATAGAAACAGTCGCTAATGAGGCATCTACATATATACATATATCTATGAGTGAAACAGCATCTGATGAGAGGGTGGGACTTCATTTCGTCCTTCAAGAATTGATTGGATCATTGGAACTTGGGGTGTTGCTAACAAAATGGAGGCAGATCTGAATGTCAGTTTGCAGTTAGTTGCAAGTACATATAACTGCAGACCGGAGATCTCCAAAATGGGGCGTGAACTCCAAAAGTGGGCAGAACCTCCTAAATGGGGCGGGGTCTCTTCTCGCAAAGACTTTCACCATTGGCTCTGACTTCAGCCAATTGTTATTGACTTACATTTCAAAATAAAACTTTATAAATTAAACATTGTTTCTAGTCAGTGTTGCCAACTTAGCAATTTTGTTGCTAAATTTAGCAACTTTTCACACTACTTTTCGCACTTAGCAACAAATTTAGCTATTTTTAAAATGCATTTGCCAATTTTTAGCAACTTTTGATAAGTGACTCAAATGATAAAAAGGCACACAATTTCCATCTAAATTACACAAAATGAGGAAACCAAAGATGCCTAGCAGTACACACATCATGTGAATTAAGTTAGCTGCTATTTGCAATTATTCAATTTTATAATAATAATAATAATAACTGAATAATTGAATAATTGTTAATTTATGATACACCTTAGCTTGTACCTGTGATTGTTGATCTCAAGTCAAGTCAAGCTTTATTGTCATTCTGCTACATGTGTGGACATATAGTGGAACGAAATGTCGTGTCTCGCAGGACCACGGTGCTACATACTAGTTAAACATAAGATAAACATACAATGCAAGTATAGGAAAAACAATAGAACTATGCAACAGTTAACCATCTGACTATACATCTACTATAAATACTATAACTACTATACCTAGTTGACTACACATACACAAACTGAGACTGTACAAGAACTTTACATAAATATTGTACATGAAATTGTGCAAAAGAGATTTGTACATGAAATTGTGCAAAAAATATATTTTGTACATTAAATTGTGCAGAAGAGAGATTTTGTGGGAAGCATCGCATACTGCAAAAAAAAAAAAAATTTGTAGTGCAATACTCAAGTAAACATTATTTTGTAGTGCAATTCTCAAGTAAACATATATTATCTTATTGAGTCTTTGTAGCAGGGAGTGTTTATAGAAAGCGTCTAGTGTGCATATAGTGGGATGAGTGCGTTACTACAGGTGGTTTGTATAGCCCACTTACCTGTGTGTAGCACACTCAGAATTGCACTTAGCAAAATTGTCAACAGTTATTAATGAGTTGGGGGGGAGGGGGGCTGAGGTGTTCATGGTTTCAGAGGGGGACAGGGAGATTGGAGTTAAGGGCTCTCACAGCCTGGGGAAAGAAGCTGTTGAGCAATCTGACAGAGTGAGCTTTGATACTCCGGTACCTTCTACCTGATGGCAGGAGCTGGAAGAGGTTGTGCGATGGGTGGGTGGGGTCCTTCACGATGCTGGAGGCCTTGCTGGAGCATCGTGCAAGGAAAATGTCCAGGATGGAGGGGAGAGGGGCACCGATGATCTTTGCAGCAGTGTTCACTCTCCGTTGTAGGGTCTTGCGGTCAGCAGCACTGCAGTTCCCATACCAGACAGTGATGCAGGTGGTCAGCACACTCTCAATGGTGCCCCTGTAGAAAGTGGTGAGGATGGGTGGAGGGAGACTTGCCATTTTCAGCCGGCGGAGAAAGTGTAGGCGCTGTTGTCCCTTCTTGTTGAGTGACGTAACGTTGGTGGTCCAGGTGAGATCCTCTGTGATGTGCGCTCCCAGGAATTTAGTGCTGCCGACTCTCTCCACGGTTGAGCCATCGATGGTCAGTGGGGGGTGGTTAACAGAGTTTCTCCTGAAGTCCATCACAACCTCTTTTGTCCAGCCAGCTGTGCCACTTCCTCTCTGTAGTGCGCTTCATTGTTGTTGCTGATGAGGCCTACCACAGTTGTGTCATCAGCAAACTTGATGATGTGGTTGGAGCTGGACTTGGCAGTCGTGAGTCAGCAGTGTGAAGAGCAGCGGGCTGAGCACACAGCCTTGTGGGGCACCTGTGCTCAGTGTGGTAGTGCTGGAGGTGTTGCGGCCGACACGGACTGACTGAGGTCTTGCAGTTAAAAAGTCCAGGATCCAGTTACAGAGGGAGGTGTTAAGGCCCAGCAGGTTTAGTTTGTGGATGAGCTGTTGTGGGATTATTGTGTTGAATGCTGAGCTGAAGTCGATGAACAGCATTCTTACATAAGAGTCTTTCTGTTCCAGGTGACTAAGAGCTAGGTGGAGAGTGGTGGATATTGCATTGTCCATGGAACGGTTTGGACGGTATGCAAACTGGAATGGGTCCAGCGTGTTGGAGAGACTGGACTTGATGTGATGCATGACTAACCTCTCAAAGCACTTCATCATGATTGGGGTCAGTGCTATGGGACGTGAGTCATTCAGACAGGATACAGGTGACTTCTTTGGTACTGGAACTATGGAGGTGGATTTGAGACACGTGGGGACGAGTGCCTGGCTCAGCGAGATGTTGAAGATGTCTGTTAGGACATATGTCAGCTGTGCAGCACAGTCTCTCAGTTCACGTCCAGGTATGTTGTCAGGGCCCGCAGCCTTTTGTGGGTTAATCCTGGATAGGGTCTTTCTTACATCAGCTGGAGAGAGACAGAGTACCTGGTCGTTTGGAGATGTGAGTAGTTTCTGTGCAGGTGTGTCGTTCTGTATCTCAAATCGTGAGTAGAAGTGGTTGAGTGCATCTGGTAAGCGTGTGTCATCGTCACTGACCTGTGGCGGGGGCTTGTAGTCAGTGATGGTCTGAATGACTTGGCACAGGGTCTGAGTGTCTTTACTGTAGCTGAAGTTGTTGTTGATTTTTTTTAGCATACTGATGTTTTGCCTTCTTGATGCCATGAGACAGATTGGCTCTTGCTGTTTTGAGGGCTGCTTTATCTTCTGATCTGAATGCTTCATCTCTGGTCTTTAGCAGCCCACGAACCTCTGCTGTCATCCACGGCTTCTGGTTGGCACGTGTGGTGATGGTCTTGGTCACATCATCAATGCACTTTTTGATGTAAGCAGTCACAGTTTCAGTGTACTCCTTCAGGTCTGTGTGGTTGTTGTAGGTGGCCGCCTCTTTAAACATATTCCAGTCTGTGTCCTGGAAGCAGTCCTGCAGTGCTGAGGTGGCATTGTCTGGCCATACCGTGATCTGCTTTTGAACCGGTTTGGCAAGTTTGAGAAGTGGTCTGTATGCTGGGATTAGCATAACAAAGATGTGGTCCGAGTACCCGAGGTGGGGGCGGGGTTCAGATTTGTATGCGTTTTTCTCTGTTGTGTAAACAAAGTTCAGTGTGTTGTTTCCCCTTGTTGCAAAGTTCACATGTTGGTAGAACTTTGGCAAAACTGTCTTTAAGTTTGCGTGGTTGAAGTCACCAGCTATGATGAAAAAGCCATCAGGGTTATTTGTTTGTTGTTCACTGATGGCGCTGTACAGTTCACGAAGCGTGTCCTTAGCGTTTGCACACGGGGGAATGTAAACCACGACAATAACAATGGACATGAACTCCCGCGGCAGATAGAACGGTCGACACTTCACAAACACAAACTCCACCAGCAATGAACAGTGTTTTGATACTACTGCAGCATTGTTACACCATTCTTTGTTGATATACACACACAAGCCACCCCCGCGAGTCTTACGAGACAGTGATGAGTCTCTGTCCGCTCGGTAGCAGGTTAGCCCGTGCAGCTGAATGGCGGAGTCCGGGATGTTGTCGTTTAGCCATGTTTCAGTGAAAACAAACACACAACAATCCCTTGTCTCATGCTGTGTAGACCGACTGAGTTGAATTAAGTCCAAGGGGCTTTCCTGTAGCTCAAATAGTAGAGCATGGCATTAGCAACGCCAAGATCATGGGTTCGATTCCCAGGGAAAGCAAGAGCTGATAAAATGTAAAAAACTGTAACTTGAATGCAATGTAAGTCGCTTTGGATAAAAGCGTCTGCTAAATGCATAAATGTAAATGTAAATGTAAGTCCAGTTTGTTTTCCAGAGAGTGAACGTTTGAGAGCATGAGTGTTGGAAGAGCCGGTCTTGTGGGGTTAGCCCTTAGCCTAGCTCGTATACATCCGCGCTTACCGCGCTTCTGACCTCTCTCACACCGCTTGCGATGCCGCCTTGTGCGGGTAGCGTCTGTAGGCGAGGCCGTGGTCTCGAGGTCCGGCTTCCGCAGTAAACAAAGGCCTTGTAGCTTCTCAGTAGCCGCCGGCGAGAGTTAGTGTTTGTATGCGTTGCCGATATCCAAAAGAATTTGGCAATCATAGATGTGTTTTTGAAAGATTTCCTTATGAATTAGCGGTAAATTGACATTTTTTTGGAGACAAACAAATGACATTAAAAGAAATAAAAGAACCGTCTTTGGGACCCGGAGTAGCCACTGTGTCTGACCGTGCCGCCATCTTGGTCATATATTATCTGTTGGTACACTGTAAGAAAAATATCTAGAAAAATGGAAAAGCTAGTAATTTTTCAGGACTTTATCTGTTGTAACGCCAAAACACAAAATACAATGCGTGATTTAAAATGCATGTAAAAAGAAAAGAAAAGAAAACAAACAAACAAACAAAAAAAAGAAAGACGTGAAAAACCAATACGGAAAACTCCTTAATATTAACATAGTAGATTGTGCCCTATTTTTTACAGACTTTTCTTAGAGCATTCTAATTTCTAATACTGCTCAAAACAATAAATGTTCAGAATGTGTAGTTTTACTAGTTTATTAGCTAATAAAAAAAAATAAATAAATAAATCTAATGGTTCAAAACTGTGTAAGTGTTCGATAATTCATTGTTGTATTTAAAAATAGTTATTTACATTTTAATATTATATAATGCATATATATTATTTTACAAACAAATCTAAATTAACATATATATATTTTTTTTTTATTTTTTTATTTTTTTATTTATTTATTTTTTTTGCTGAGATTTGATGTAGTGACTTTTCTGCATTGTAATTACGCAACGATGTCATGATGCAATGTCATTTAGCAACTTTTAGCAAGTACTCCAGAGTACAATCTGGACGACTGGGGTGGGGCGACACATTGGGGCGGGGCGACACGTGTCGTTCCGCCCACCCCCAATTCCATTGGTTTATAACACGGCAAATCTTATTGGTGTAGACCCGAACATGCGCATTCCTTTGTGCACGATTTTGTAATTGATTTGGCCATATTACAGAAATATTATGTGCTAACTCTAGAATCATAGGCCTATCTTAATTATTATCTGTTTAGTAACCATGGTAATTTTAGTCAGATGAAGTCATTACAAATAAACTCTTGATGACGGCACCTCCGGGTTCTTCAGGCTGAATAGAGCTTCATTTATATTTCCTTGAGGATCGGTAGGCCGCGGATCAGCACTAAGTTGGGATTTTATACGCAAATGATGATAATTTACTGTATTTTATAGATGGACAAACACAAACATAAGCGGCTGATTTTACGTTTTAAAGCACAACCGTTTTTTGTTGTTTAAAGAGATGAGGTATAACCTACGTTGCGTGCTAATAAAATGTTTTCATGGCAAGGTCAATGTTTGCTTGTTTATATCTTAATAAAATATTTGAGCCTATGTTGATTCTCTTACAGTTTTTAAAGGTTCCTATCTTATAGTAAATAAGTGTCTGTGATATCAGATGTTAAAAATCCAATTATTTCTGTATCCACACCCTCAGTGTGCGTGTTTTAGTCTGTGTACGGGATGAATTTAGATTTAGTTATTAACACTCGATCATTGTACCCATATAGACCTGCATAACTATCGAATATTAAATCACTCAGAGCTGTAAATCTGTGCAATAGGTACGAGAACACTTTTAATGAGTAAAAGAGACCTTCACTGTGATTAATATATATATTTTTTATTTATTAAAGACTATAATAACTAAAATCTAAAATCAGTAAGCCTAATATAGTACAGTGATTCCTGGCTCTTTTTAAAGGATTGAGCCATAAAACCAGTAATTTAATTTGTGCATATAGCCTATATATAAAAGTATAAATAAAAATGTTGCAGAGAAAATTAACATTTATTGCTTAAATATGCACTAAAGCACATTAATATTATTATTTGCTGTAGGTCAGATTTAATAACAGCTGTTTTAGTAAACAAAAACATTTCAAATAGGCCTATATGAAAAAAAATATATATATATATATATTGAGTGATTTATATATATATATATATATATATATATGTTTCAGCAAGGTTTTTACTCCCATTATCCACACATAAAACCCCAGTTCACGCTGATGGACTATTTGGTATTATTGTCTTATTTGCAGTTGTTCTTTAAAATAAAACCATTTGCGGGTTTGTCCTATGTCTTACTGAACTACAATGAATTATCATCATATCCTAAGTTTTTGCTTATCCACCGATCCTAAAATAAAGAATAGGCCTATAGGCTACATATAAATATACATTATACAAAACAGCTAAATCTCAAACAGTGGATCATTTTTATCAACATCGCCCAGCTAAAACTGCTCAATGTTTAAGTATGTCTGCTTCGTGTACACTGAAAAGTGCAATCATATCTGACTTCATTTAACGTGCAACCCACCTGTTGAGATTGAGGACCACTATTTACGTTCATCACACAGAAACATAATTGATATTTATCATAGGTGAGACTATTTATAGCATAGGTAGGGCCAGGGGCGTAAATTTCATCTAACAGTAGGGGGGGACAAGAAACATAAAATTTCTCAAGAGCAATTTTTGAAGGGGACACAAATAATACAGCCAAAATTGTACTTGTAAGGACAGATATGTGTACACAGCATGTGTAAACAGCATGGAGACCGTGTTTAAATATGAGTTCGGTTCATATGGTTCACCACGCAGTCATATTATCATGATTTTTTGCGTCCTCCATAGTATTTTAGGTTTCGTCTGGCACCGAGTACGTCTCTTTAGATATTCAACCGCATTAAGCCTGCCACTTAACATCATACTGAGCAAAACCCAACACATCTGTAGGTCTACAATATTAGCCTAATATCAGTTCACACACAGGTTTATCACTGTGTTAGTTGTAGAGGGTGACAGGCTACGGTATTAAGCTTGGTAACTTTATAAATTGCTCATAGAAAATACATCGGATATCATTATTTTTTGTCATGACTAATTTATTAATGATCCAGCATCATCTGTATTAAAGAGAAAGAATAATTTCACCCGATGTTTAAAGAGAATAAAATAGCTTTGACAGCCTAATTACTTACACACAACTACTAAGGAACTTTGCTCTCTCCCACCCAGGGTTGCCAGGTTTTCACAGCAAAACCCGCCCAATTGCTACTCAAAACTAGCCCAAAACTAGCCCAATCGCTTTTCAGGGGGGATTTCCAGTAAAAATCGCGTTCCGGTGGGGTAAAATACACGTTTTTTGGTGGGGTTTTACGCCTATGGGTAGGACTATATCATGGCCACGAATTAAGAATTTGTTCCCCAGACTTCATTCGTGAGCCGCTCATATTACACGCCCGAAGTACTCGGAGATGCCGCCACCAAGCGTTTGATAGAAACTTAATCTAACTAATTCATCATAAGTTTAAAAATAAAACACATTTGCTAATTGATTCTAACTAAAATCGCTGTTGTTAGCACTTAATATTTCTGTAGTACAGCCAAACATCGTAGATCATTCATAAAAACGTATATAAAAAAATACTCAAGCGCAAACGTCTACACCAATAAGCTCTGCTGTATTATAAACCAATGAAATTGGGCGTGGGCGGAGCGACACGTGTCGCCCCGCCCCATCGGCCAGGTTGCACTCTGGGGCTACTCACTTTTAGCAACAAATCGACCTTCCTTTAGCAACTTCCCCTGAAAATTAGTTGGCAACACTGTTTCTAGTTGATCTAAAATAATATATGCTATATAAATCAATATTCTCCGTGAGAGCAGAGCCCAAAGCTCGTGGCCAGTGGTGTTCGGACCGGAGTTTGAACCTCTGCTTCATGATATAAACGCGAATCTCCCTCAAGCCGTCCCAGCGCAGCGCAGGGGAAAGATTTTACTTTATCGCTTTGTTTTAAGGAACGGGGGCGTCCCGGAGCTTGAAATTCACAGGGCAGGAGCGGGTAGTGACGCTGGGTGTAACTAAAAAGGTGCCGTTGTCCGGTGAGTTCTGGTTGGGGAGTTACGGAACTGAACGGCCCGGCTCGACGATCTCATATCGCGTAATCTTATTAACTGCTTATCTCCTGAACTGCAACTTCTTTGCCATGCTATTCAGTGCCAATCCC
This sequence comes from Spinibarbus caldwelli, assembly GCA_039654775.1. Lineage (NCBI taxonomy): Eukaryota > Metazoa > Chordata > Actinopteri > Cypriniformes > Cyprinidae > Spinibarbus > Spinibarbus caldwelli. Next base: position 38,101 of record JBCAMP010000135.1, read on the forward strand.
GCTGTGCAGCCAAATTCACTGGTTAAGGTTAGGGTCAGGTGTGGAGTAGGTTTAGGGGTTAGCATTTTTGTAGCATAGTGTAGGAAATTAACACTGTGATTGACACAACCAATAAAATCTTTAGAATCATCTGTGGGGCTGAGTTTGCGCTTAAGTTGATTGGGAGAAAAAAATTGTGCAAGCGTGTCATGTGCCTGTCTGTCCTATTTTGGAGCTCCCACCACGTATTGGAGTTCCCGCCCCCATTTGGAGGTATCCAGGCTGCTAGGGATGGGTGATAACTCTTATTTTATTTTCGATCCGATACCGATACCTCTAAACTAAACTGATCTTTTAAATTATTAAAAGAATATAATAAAAACATTTTTTTTTTTTTTTTTTTTTTTTTTTTTTTTTTTACATTTCATAGGTCTTACACTGTCAGAAATAAAAAAAAAATACTATAATTGTATTTTAGGTCTTTACATGGGCAGTAACCTCAAAGGTGCAACTATACCCCTAAAAGGGAGCATATTAGTACCATACAAGTATGCATGCTTTAATGGTAGATATGTTACAAAGGTGCACCTTTGAGGGTACCTCATGAAAATTAAACATGGTACTAAAATGTATTATTATTACCATGGTAAATTTGTGGTTATTGCAGTTTTACTACAAATACTGTGGTTACTGTAATAAAACCATGGCTAATTTTTGTAAAAGGCTGCCAGGCTGTTGTACCCCTAAAGGTGAAACTTTAGCATTTTTTTTTTTTCCTGACAGATTTATTAACAGCAATTACAGAACATAACACAATCCATTTGAACTTTTAACAACCAGTTTAAATAAATTTACTTGCACAAACCTAAAATAAGTATTACATGTACACAAAAGTTTGGGGTCAGTAAGATTTTGTAATTTTTTTTTTTTTTCTCTCATACTGACTAAGGCTGCATTTATTTGAACAAAAATACAGTAAAAACTGCAATATTGTGAAATATAACAATAAAAAATAACTATTTTCTATTGTAATATTTTTAAAATGTAATTTAAAATGCATCTGTGATCAAAGCTGAAATTTCAGCATCATTACTCCAGTCGTAAATGTCACATGATCCTTCAGAAATAATTCTAATATCATTTGCTGCTCAAGAAACATTTCTGATTATTATTGCTGCTTCATATTTGTGTGGAAACCGTGATGCATTTTTTCAGAATTAATTTTATATATAGTAACAATGTTATGTAATGTAATGTAATAATGTGGCAATGGTTTCTTAAGATCTACTTATGCTTCTGATGTTTTTGGGAAACGCAGCCCTATTTGAACAAGCTTCACTGTGAGCTCAGCGTCAGCAGCGAACGCTGTCTGTGATTGATTGGTTCTGTCTTTCAGCATTTGCGTGTGTTCCGATGAGCAGGAGAAATGGTTCTATCCAACACAATTATTCGCTAATATAGTCTATTTTTCCACTTAGAAGCTTATTTTATGCACCGAATTTCTTGATAAATAAATACAATTAATGGTTAAAAAAATGCACTTTAGAATCGATATTTTTATGTGAGGATCAATCCTTTCGATACAACATCAATATCGAAAGTATCGATACTTAAAGTCCGTGTAAAGTCAATTCTGATAATTGTTTCTAAACACATTATAAATGTTAGAAATGCATTGCTGAAACATGCTACAAAGACTGTGAACTGTGTAGTACTTAATTGTGAATTCAGACCGTTAAACACCGTTTTTTCACCGTTTTCATGTTCAGGATTTTCTGGATCGGGGTTAAAATGGAGTCACTGAGCATGGCCCCCTTCCCCTAACAGTATTTAAGAGGTGTGTTCGAAGCAGCACCGACCGATGGTGACTGTGTGTCAAAATACAGTGAGAGCTATAAAGCGCAGACGGCTCCTTATGCTTTAGAATCGCTCTCGCGGTACTTTGTCATACTCCGATCGTTCTGCACAGCGCTGCTTCAAGTCGAACACAGTTAATAACTAGAGCGCATTAGCATCAGTGGTTCGCTGCTCAATCGCGAGTTACCGTCATAAACGTTAGCTATTACAGTCTACAGTTTGCTTGCTAGCTATGCCTTCGTCACGTAAATGCATATTACCTGTTTGCGACGATTTACAAAACCCTCGGTCTCCTTATTTGAATTAAGCTGCTAAAGGGTGCATCCATTCAGTCTGGAGCTTTTCGCGAGTGGGCGTGGTTTCAGCGCCGCCAGCTGACACGCCCTCAGCGTTTGCGAGAGAATACTGCTTATTTTTTTCAAGATTTTGAAACCTTGTTTTATTAACTTGCTAGGGTTATTTTTTTATTTTTTATTTATTTATTTATTTTTTATCATTCATATTTCCCTGAGTGGTTAATAAAACATTTTTCTGTGGTTTGACAAACTCAGAACACACATTTAATAATAGGTGCGTTCGAGATGCACTACACTAGCCTGCCACCGGCTGGCGAGAGCAGCCGCTTGCAGTCGAGGCGGAATTAAAAGCGGAGACGTCAAGTCGGACACTTTCTGCTCCCGGTAGTGACGCTCGCATGGGGTTTCCATACTCTTATCACAGATAAAGTTAATTAAATGCAATATTTGTCAAATACAAAACGTTTTTATGAGCAACAAAAACACTTTTTATATACTGCTTAATACAGTGCCATCTGTTCATGAATACAGTTCAACAAGTTCAACATTTCTTTCTTTTTTTTAATTTTTGTATTTTAATATGAAGTAAATTGGTATTGACATTTTATTGTAACAGCAAAATAATTCAGTGTCTCCTAATGACAAACGTCTTTGGGGTACCTGTAACAATGCTGAAAAGTCAATAAATCATAAATCATAAACATATACTATTTAAATACCAAAAATAAAGTGGGCATATAAATGATTTTATCAGTGTTTTTGATAAAAATGACTCAAGATAACAATGCGACTACACTAAAAAAGCTTTTTTTCTGTTATAAAAACACAGATTTGTGAGCATTATTGGAATTGAATTGTTAGAATAAACACGCAACACACCTCGTGCTTGTCATCACATAATCTAACCAATGAGAATAAAGTGTGTTGTCATCAAGGTTGTTGCAGCCGATTTTGAGCAACTGCAGCGACTGACCTCGGCGGCTGCTCTCGCGGTAGTTTGATGGCACATGTGATCGTAAGGCAGCTGCAGCGCCGATCAAAGTCGGACAAATGTTCTAACCAGAATGCATTGCTTTTGTCAGGCGGCAGACGATTTTTCCGGCGCCGCATGAAGTCGAACGCACCTATTGACTTTACACGGACTTTAAGGATCGATCCGCCCATCCTTACAGGCTGCAGTTATTAGGTGTGTTCGACTTGAAGCGGCGCTGCGCAGAATGATCAGTGCATGACATCAAAGTACCGCGAGAGCGATAAGAGAGCCAATGGATCCTATGCATTCGAATCGCTCTCGCGGTAATTTGATGTCATGCACTAATCATTCGCTTCAAGTTGAACACACCTATACCCTTCTCGTTAGTTGTGGGGGGATTTCTCTCCACTGGATTCACCGCCAACACCCTAGCATGAAGAATTTTTTTTTAAAATTTATTAAGTATGACGGCGATGAGGACGATCAACGGCACAAAACATGGCTAACAGCGCGCGCGAGAGAGTGACTGCCTGAATGATTGAGCATGTCCTCCATCAGGTTAAGTCAAATTCATAAAAAATAAATAAATAAATAGTTTGCGATGTCCTAAGAGTAATGTGGTAATACCCTTTCAACTTTTAAGAGTAGTGTACTCCCCTATGGCTCGCATCAAATGGTCAATGCATTTATTTTTATAAAGTGAAGCATCAGCTTCAGCTTTCCCCCGTCATTTATCCCAGCGTTTACCCCTTACGTCACTAGCTCCGCCCTTGCGCCATCACTCGTGACCGGAAGAGAAGATGAGTCGTTATGAGGGGGAGGTTAACATTTTTGATTAAAGATTACAAAGGCACATGAATTAAAAAAATAATAATAATAAAATGCACGGATAAATTATTTATAATAAACACTACAGTATTCCATTAAAAAATAAGAATTTTCAATTTTGATTTCAAGCCAACTTTAAAGTTTTTTTTGAAGACCAATACAGAAACTGCTTCTACTTTTCAACAAAATCCATGAACAGAATTTTAAAATGAAGCCAGTTGTTCATGAGATTCGCCCCATGTAACTTCATCTCTTAGACAAATCATTAATTTGTCACAAATTCATCCACAAATCATTAATTCATTAGGTTATGTAGACAGGTCTATGAGCTGAGGACACAGCACCGCAAATTATACAAATGTAAAGTCAAATGAGAATGATCAATGAGATGGTTAGATCACCCAATATGCATTAAAAAGTCAACAGCATTTAGTAATAAATATTTATTTTTAATAATGCTATTGAGTGTAATCATGTCCTTTTAATAAATTACACTTTATTATGCCACAAGTGTTAAATGAGGCCCTGTCTCAGTGTACAAGGCAGAATGCCTTGTAATTGGCTATTAAACCTTCAGTTCGGACTTTTAAGATGATACAAGTGTTTTTTTTTTTTGTTTTTTTTTTTTCTCCTAGCATCCAGGAATTAGTACTGACATTATTCTTGTACACATCCACCAATATAATAAGCTGTGTATCATGCTTTCCTGCCAGAGCAACAAGACATGTTCATGCTTGAGATTCCAGACTGAGAAATCGCAAATCAGACAGTGATCCTGGTACGAGCTTACACGCATGTGTTACACATTTGACTGTCTGAAACCTCCAAAATTTTATCACTGACAGCCAGCTAGTGGGATGTCAGGCATATATCACTTGGAATTATCTACCCACCCACCAGCTCCCACTAGAATGAGAACAAAATAATAAAAAAAGAAAACAACAGACCACAGGGTCCTTTTTTTTAAGCAATTCATGTATACACATTGACAGGTCCGTGGGGGAAGTTATCTTTTTTTTTTTTTTTCCTATTTCGCTTCACCAGCAAAGACTGAAACAAATCTGTTTTAAAGTCGCAGGTAAGGCAGTGAAATTACCTGCTTGGGCTGTACTGCGTGAGCGGGAATTCCCAGCGGCGGTAGACGCAAGGCGGCCATGTCAATTGTTTGTTTACATAGAGCGTTGCTCCAGGCAGTATGTGTGTGCCTGGGGAAGAGGCAGCTACTCATCACTACCCATGAACCACTGCCACAAGGACTGCCAACTTAACAGAGGTACATGGAGAAAAGCATAGTGATGTCATCAGGGATCTTATGGAGCCAAACATAGGGGCAAAAAGTAATGTCAGCAACATTTCCATTTATCAAAAAAGAAAACTGAATCACAACGTGGCAGCACAGTTTGACAGGAAAAATTGTTCTAAAGTCATTCTACAAACCAAGAAGAACTTAATACATTTTTTAGAGGAATATTGGATGGTTTTGTCTAATTTTCTTGTAATTTTGTAATGTTGGGTTTGGGTTATGTTCTTGGGTTCATGTTTTCATGTCTTTTATTTTGAAGTTTAGTCACAATTCCTGTTTGTTTCTTGCTTCCCTTGCCCTCATGTCTTCATGCTATTGGTTCCCTTGTTCTTTGTGTCACGTTCTGATTGGTTCTCTTGTTCATTGTGTCATGTTCTGATTGGTTGGTTCTTGTCATGTGTCCAGTCTTGTTTGCTATAAATAGCCATGTCGTTGCCTTTGTTCCTGGTCATGTATTGATGTTGTAACCTCCTGTCGGTGAGTGTAGTTTGTCCATGCCGAGTCAAGTCTCCGGTTATGTTTGTATTTTGGATCACTTTGTAAATAAACTGCACTTGGGTTCTCACTACGCTCGCCTTCAGTGGACTGAATCATTACAAATGTTAAGACTTCGGCATGAAACAATTTTGTAGTTGCCACTGAAAGTCTGCAGTGATTATCTATAAAAGAAGGGTCATAAAATAGTAGAATGTTAAGAGAAATTTCAATGTCTATTATTCAGGTTGCTTCTAAATTGAAAGTGAAACCTGTGTGAATCAAAAGCAGATGCATTTGTATTTAAAAAATGCTGTTCAGTAAATGGTTTGCTCTACATCTCAGAAAAAATCTGTGATTAAAAGACTCATCATTAAATTGAATGTTAACTGAATGTTAATTGGACTTCTTGGCAAAGCTGTGTCCTACATCTCCATCATAACTCACCAATGGCAGTCTTTAATGAGGAGTGCTTCATAAAAGCACTGTATACTTTCATCAGACAGCAGTAGTTTAATCTGAATCCTTAAAGATTCTTAAATTATATATCATAGTACCCATGGTTTTATAAGAAACTTTAGCCTCTTGAATTAAGAAAAAAGAATAGATAACTAAACATTTCTTCTTAATATGTTTTGGAGGTACAATTCAATATTGGATAAGAATCAAAATCTATTATATTACATAAGCAGTCATCATCAGCTCTAGCATCAGACATGCTGACCCGAGCTCTTATTGCCTCCATTGTAGAGAGAATTCAATATCAGCGACTGTATTACTACTGCTGCTCTAGGCTTTGATGTGGATGATTGAATGGTGAAGATCCTCAAAAGCAGCTTGCTTTCTTTTGCAATCACCATAATGATAACAAGCCATCATGAAATATCAGTGTGTGTGTGGTACTTGGGTGAATCAATAAAATAATAAATTGCATACTCAGTAAGATGTCTAAGACTTTTGTGTTTTATTTATTCTTTCATTCTTTTGAAATGAAGCTCCAGATCTTATAGAAGCACTTGTCCTTTGGGAGGACACCCACCCACCCCGCAACTAATCAACTGGGACCTTAAACCAAGGCAGGAAAGTTGACAGCACAGTTTCACAAATTAGATCTTTGGCATAACTCGTATTAACTACATGAAGAAAGTCAATTACGCAGCAGTTCATTCAGGTTAATGTAGAGTTAGCACATGGTTAACTTTTTTTTACCCAGTAGTCCATGAGCCCCTCAGCTTGTCACAATGCGGAGCAGCCTGCTCCTTACAGGTAATTAGTGTCTGTTCAGAGACTCTGTGTTTGGACATTCAGAGAATAATCTGTTCCTCACAACGAGGACCTGCGCAGTTTAGATTTGAATAAAAATGAAAAATTTCTTTCTTTTGATTTCTGTTTCCCCCTTCCAGTTTGTGTGTGATTTATCATAAAACCACCCTTGAACTGACTTACTGTGAATTGGGAATGCAGAAGCAATAGAAACACTTATAGGGCTCTCTTTTTATACCTTCACTTTAGTGTTATATAACTGTCTGTGTTTTAAAATTTATAAACTACTAAGTCTATGCGAAAGGGAGTTAATCCCGCCCGCCCCCCCCCCCTGTTTGTAGTTCTGCCATTATTTCATTTCTGTGACTTAGCTATGTCACCATGCTATACGTTTGCATAATGCCCGCCTACTGGAGCTGAAACATGAACATTCTAAGGCACTATACATTTTCGTCAGACCAATCACAACAGACTGAGCACAGCAGACTAAAGTGTGTGTGTGTGTGTGTGTGTGTGTGTGTGTGTTATGGTGACGAAATGTCCCACTATGATATTAATACCAGTAGAGTATATTTTGACCTTGTGGGGACATTCTATGGTGAGGAAAATCTAAAAATGCTGAAAGTTTTGTGTGAGAGGTAGATTTAGAGTTTACAGTTTGTACAGTATGGGAACCATTATCTATGGAAAGTCCCCACACAATATGGAAACCCAAAGTGTACGTGTACATATATTGTAGTAAGCCTTCATTTTCATTTATTAGATTGGTTTGATGCATCCATTGTTTTCTGATTTGAGCTACAGCAGGGCTTTAATTTGTGTTGGCGCAGGGAAACTCAGGGCATTTTCCCATAGTTTGTGCAAGTTGCTCATGGCAATAATGACAACATGAACGGATACAAGGAAAAATACAATAAAATTGAACATTATGTTTCCAAGTCTCCACTGAATGATTATTAGATAGGCTGTGTTATTACTGATTGTTTGACTGTGAAACAGACTGTGGTCTGTAATTAAAATGAGTTGAACAGTTTCTGTGTTTTCTTTTCAAGCCTAACTCTATATCAATGTTTGGGTTGAGATAGCCTAAAGCTACTAAAGTTGTCTAGTGAAAAGTAGTGAGTGGTTTTGTCTTGTTTTTGTCAATACTACTGTTGTTTGATAATAAGCTCTGTTTGCCAATTCCATATACAGCGTGTATATAATCCAGATGCCTCTGGTGAATAGAAAAATTCATGTTCTGCCTGTTGTTTTACTCCAATATGGTCCTTTTAAAGCAGTATAAAGTTAAAGATGTACTTTATTAGCTTTAGGAGAGCATGTGTTGTGTGATTTAATACATCTATATATTTGTCATTTTTTGATTTTATTTTATTTTATTTTATTTGTCTTTTTTCTTTTGTCATTTTATTATTGTCAGGCTCTAAGCAGGAATTTTCCTTGAGGCAGAGTCGGAGTATTGCAGGTATTTGGAAATCTCTGCTTGCAATTCTCAATTAAAATATTTGGACGTCAGCTGGTGCTCTTTTATATGCTAATGATGTTAATGCTGCATTCACACAACCAGCGACAAACAGCAGCATAGAGACACAATCCCAATCATTTTGATCGAGAGCTTTCGATTTCTGGCAGCACGAGTGACTGTGACCATTGGCGAAAGGATGTAGGCTTGTCCAGTGATGCAACAAAGTTGAGATATGTTTAACTTTATTCAAATAAGAGCGACTGATATGAGTGACAACCAATAGAAGTGAAGTTAGTGTAGTGCATGTGATCTGTCACTACATCCTGTAGTGACGTGTCTGGACAAGATGGAGGAGAAATTAATTTTAGCAGTCTGTCCTAGAATTTATAATACATCTCTGTGTGCATATGGTGATACTTGCTGTGTTGACTCCAAGCCTGAATGATTTTGTGAACCCAGATAGATAGACGCTTGCACTTGCATTTCACTGTTCATCTTTAATATTAAGCAATTTATGTATTGATTCCATTTATATGTAGTTGTTTCTTTCCGAAATGTTTGTTTGTATTCTTGTCTACAACATGGAGTAACATCGGTGAATGTCATTCATAAATGTTTTTAGCAAACCAGTAGTGACCTCTCTGCCAACCAGGGACGGTTCTAGGATTTCATCTTTTAGGGGTGCTTAGCCCTCAGAGAGACCATTAGATACAACGATACAAATTACCCAAATAAACAGTAGTTTACTGTGCTTATGAAAAAAGTATTACTGTATGAAGTAATTAGACACAATTACCTACCTAGTTACAGAAGTTACTTAGTGAGTGATTCTCATGGTTTTTTGTTGTTGTTGTTTGATTAACATTTTTAGCCTAATATAAGAAATGCATGGGTCCATTATTTTGACACACATCCAATATTTTCTTAACTGTTTATGTTTAAGACGTAACCGACTGAATTTACTTGGATACTTGTCAAGACAGCCATCGTGACATAATATTTTGTGTATTTGATTATTTGCTCGAGAAAACACGAAAGTGAATGACCCGATCTCATGAAAGTGCGTTTCAATGGCACGATTTTCTGTTTCTATTTGGTGTGCTATTTATACGCAGAAACTGACTTTGGTGTGCATATGAGACGCAATGGTTAGGTTTAGGGGTGTGGGGAAGGTGTGTATCATAAGCACACCAAATAGAAACAGAAAATCGTGCCATTGAAACGCACTTTCATGAGACCAGGCTGGTGTGCTGTCTGTGCAGTGCGTCTCAGTGCATGCATGCTTCATTCAAATGTATGCGTGCACACAGTGCGTGAGTACCACATTGGGATCGATAAAAGAGCGAGAAGCCCACCTAAAAAGGGTCTAGAACCGCCCCTGCTGCCAACCACTGGAGACATGCAGAGACAGACCCTGTGTACCATTCGGAAGGGCTCTATGCCCTAATCCCTTCAGAGGGTTTACCCTCCGTAGTGAGAACTTTGAAGGGTCAAAGGGTGTAGGGGGCCAAACAACTGTTTCTTGAAGTGCCCTTCTGCGTCATAATCCCGTGCCTACACGAAGGTGCCGTCATCATACAAAGAATCTGTGCAAAGGTTCATGGGGGCCCGAAGTGTCCATCAGTTGTCTAAATCCTTCATTCCGAAGGGCCCTTTGAAGTGGCCAATTTTGAGCACTTCTGTTTGGAATCGGCCCTTCAATATGACAGCCATGATTGTTTTCACTCCGAAGTGCCCTTCGGAGGGCAATATATCCTGTTTGGAACGCACCTAGAGTCTCTGGTATATGGTGAACACAGCTTAATAGGGGGGGCGTTTACAAAGTGAATATGTGAAACCATTCAGCTGCACACAATTTCAAGATCATTTGCAATTTATAGATTTCACATGTCGAAAGAGGCATACACATTTTCTCTGAATCACACGTATGCACATTTGATAAATTATCTTAGATCAATTGTTGGACAGTATTTTATAAATGAGGCCTTTGATTTCTTCCCTCCTTTAAATACATATATTATACTTGTCTTCAGTCTATGGCAATGAGTCATTGAATATGACAGGATTGAAGCCTCCAATACACACTGCATATTCCTTATGTAGAATGATCCTTTACTGTTGAGGCATGAGCAGTGCTGATATTGACAATTAGTTCCCATGCATTGACTCTTACAAAAGCCTCAGGTGAAAAGGAATCTTCAGCATCTTAAACTTTAATAGAAAGCAAAGGAAGCAAGATTATGAGACAGACAATAAGTCTACATTTGCTTCAAAGAGAAATTCTGAATGATTTCTGACTTTCAAGTCACCATTTCCCAGGGCACAGCATCCATTAAAGCTGAGAATATCACTGTGTTTTGACTCGGTGTTCTCATTCTGTGGTGGAGGTCAAGATGGTGGTACTTTTACACTGGCCTTTTTTCTGTCTTTTATATGGATGATCAAAGTGTTCACGGCTGTTTAAGATAAGCGTTACTTCTGTGCATCCTCATTCTCCCTGCAGTCTGAGCATGAGACATTTGAAAGGAAGGGAAAATGTGTCATCACAAAGAGGTGTAATTAAATTTGTTTGCATTCCCAGGAGTGAATGGGTTTTATGAATTCATTTCATATGCAGGAAACTAAATATTAAATGTTAATCGCTGGAATTCTCATTATAGTTTGCCAAATGAAAAGCAACCCGGGACTTTCAAGAAATTAAGTATATATTTATTTAACAAATAAGAAACCCTGTGACTCATACAATTACGTGATGTTCAGTCCTCAGTCGGTCTCCTCCCTGCCTCTGTACAACATATGCTAGATGTAATTAGTAAAAGCAAAAACACTTAGTCTTTCTCATCATCGATGCAGAGCGCCCATGTCTGCAGCTTGGTGGCTGGATGTGCCCCTTGATAATAGGAGGAGAAATTTATTTCATTTGACTGTCGCACTGCAGTAGCTGAAATTAATTACGTCGCTGTTTGATGAAATATACTTGGCTGCCTCCATTGAAAGAACGGCATGTCACAGTATACTAAACCTCCACTTAGAAAAGTACTTGCAAGGTGAGCCGGGTAATGTTACGCTAGGATTATACTCCCTCAGAGTGACTTTTTTCACTATTAATTGAGATTACCACAACTGGAATATTTACCTCCACCTAATATAGTGTTAGGTGATGAAACACCTGTGTCCTTGAAATGGATATTATTTACTAATATTTGTATGTAAGTTGCTGTGTACATAAAAGGTTTTCAGCTTACACACACCGATTTATTTATTTATTTTCTAACCATTGTTCTAATGTTGAAGACTCCAGAGTATTTTAAATGAGCGAGGGTGTGCCCATAGTTACTAATTAGCATAATACACTCTTAAATACTTTCTATATATGGATTTAACACACAACCTTAACTGTGAAAGCTAGTCATTACCTACAGTATTATTTCAAATTCTGTATTGTAACAAACTCCCTTTGACAGCCCTAAAAAAAAAAAAAAAAAACATTTTGTAAACCTCTGAGCATCCGCTAATGGACCCCTGGTGGTTCCTGGACTTTTTATTTCTACTTATTTATTTATTTATTTATTTATTTTTTTAACCTTTAAATGCATGAATGTTTCACCAATCACTATTATATATTCGGGTCTTTAGCGACCCGGACCCATATATCCAGCATGGATGGATCTCTAACTGCTGCAATAGCAAAAAGCTCTCTTGATATCTTAAGAACAATTACAGAAGAATAAAATAAAGCATATTTCGTTCCCTTTTGAAACTTAGAAGGGCGATTTGAGCAGATGATTGTGCCATCGCCGTCATCGTCAGAGCACACTTCCACAGTACATTCAGCATCTGGCTCATATTCGCGATCTCAAACATATTCGCAAAACTACCATTTTCAGTGACTTCAAAATCAATAGTTTGATCGCTGGCAGCTTATTCACCACATCCACCATCAAATGACAGTTACATTTGTATTTTATGGCATACAGTAATTGCTCTGCAGTATAGCCATTCAAACCATTTCAGTTTTTGCTTATGATATTCTTTTGTTTAATGCCTGCAGTGATTATGAGCGAAACATCACGTCATTATTGTCTATTGAGGAGTAAAGGTGAATTGCATGCATTGAGTAATCAGATATTTGAATATTTTTTGCGCAGAAAAAAAATACTTACACTAATACACACCTCGGGTCTCAAGCGACCCTATACACTTTTTTATAAAAAAAAAAAAAAAAAAAAAAAAATCAGAAAACAGACATTCTTTTTTTTTTTTTTTTCTTGTTATATTGTTTATAATAAATTGATTGAGGAATACTAAGAAAGTTGATGTCTAACTTTAAAAAATGAAGGAGGGAGAGGGTAGTGAATGACGTCCCGGGTCGCTAAAGACCCGAGGTGTGCATTTAAGGGTTAACCAAGTATGTATTCATCAAGTATATATTCAAAGGTGACATTAAAGACTTCTGCATTACAAAAAAAAAAAAAAAAAAAAATCCTGTTTTCTTTCTATTCTCATTTTTCTACTTTTTTTCTATTGTTTTTCTATCTCAAAAAATCGAGAAAAGAACACTGAAGATGTACATTAGTTTGGATTGATCCTAAATTCATTACGTGTGTGAACTCACAAATCTGCAACATACACAGATACTGTATACACATTTAATGCACATGTCCCATTATCTCTTCTCAAAGATTAACGACAGAGGGTTCTGCACCAGCTAAAATGTGAAGATCAAGACTAGAGAATAATACTTCAATTAAATTCATGCTATTTAGAGTCTCTCAAACCTTTCTCCATGACAGATGTGTCACAAATTATTAAAAGACCCTCTGTCCTACAATTTCTTATCCAGGCCCTTACATGCCATAGTCCAGCTAAGAGTGTCGCACCTCCCTGCCAGCCGTGACAGCCTTTCCTATTGAGCGACTGTGATGAACCAAGACAGAGCTAATTAGCCAATGTCATCGAATGACATTCTAATCACATGCTTGGAGTAATTACCCCAGTTAAAGATTTCTTTGCGCATTACTGTTATATGACGTGGATGGGGCTCTGAAATGAGCTCTTTAGATCCATTTGGAAGTGTCTTACAGTCGCTTACAGATATCTATGCTTATTTTTTTAGGCCCTGTGGGCATTTTAATTTGAAGACACACTGAAATCGTTTAAGAAGCTTAAAACCAATGTGCATTTGCTTTATGAGCCAAGTGAAATGCAGTTAGCAATGGACAGTGTTTTCTATGTATTGCTGTGAAAGTTCAGAGCTGAATCCATTCGGCCTTATAGGAGCCGTAACCAGAGAGAATGAGAAATGTTACATGTTTTAATGTATTCATACACCATAAAGAATGTGAAGATACATTGTGCATGTAATTGAGGAGAAAAGCTACACTAAATTGACAATATGAAACTTTTACTGCAGAGAGCAGCGCAAAGGCACTTTTGCTTAGGGCTGACTATTGACTCACAGTTAGAAAGGCGAGCCACTTCACATCGACACATGTGCTTTGTTTTGCGAAAATGAAATTTCTTTTCTCTGTACCTTTAGGCCTTTTGGCAAGGTACTTAAACATTATTGTTGCCTTAGACAAGGTACTTAAAGCTGAACTGCTGCAGGGATGCGGTAATACGACTGAGCTGTGTTATGACCCTCCTCTCATAATGGATATGTACAGCATGTGCTGTTTTTGTCTTTGAAATGGTGTTAAAGAAATCCATATACCTGAACATAAATAGGAAGTGAACATATTTCTCTTTAAGCCCATCATCTAAACAAGTATACTTTGAGTTGCACACTTCTTACTGTCAGATACGTAAAGCTTCTGACAAATGGAGTTTGGTGTGTTTCCTTCCTTTGTTTTTGCCCTGAGGTTCTTCAGTCGATTCTACACTAATAACTCCGGCTCCCAGTAGGTACCTGCTATTGAGTACGTTGATTATTTTTCTCACTTCACATGAAAATGGTTATTTATTAGCAGCTGTTATAATATTTTCTGCAAAAAAAAAAAAAAAAAATCAGAACTATGTCAGATATATTTGTAAATATATAGAGGATGGTAAGATTATGGAGGACTTATTTAAGATTATTTGAGTGTCACTTAAAATTTAAATGAAGAAAGTTATTTAATAAAAAAAGTTAACAAATAGATAACTTTTTTAATTTATAAATAAATAACCAATTTAACACAGTTTGTTTAATTCACGTTTAAATTAATTCAATGCAACAATAAAATGCCTTATGATCACTTTGCTCACCAAGGCTGCATTTAATTTCAATTAAGTTCAATTCAATTCATTTCAACTTGGCTCAATACACATTTATTTGTATAGTGCTTTTCATGATTCATAACGTTATAAAGCAACTTCACAGAAAATGAATTTTCCTTTCTACATTACAATTAAGATAAGTTTGTTATTATTATTATAATGTTGTTTAATGAAGAAAAAAACAAAAAAAAAAACAGAATATGGTGAAAAATTATAAAAATTGAAATAACTGTTTTCTTTTCTGAATATGCTGATTTGGTGTGTACAGTATATAACTGACCCCAAACTCATTTTTGAATGCACATTTTCAATCACATTATAATGTTACAAAAACAGCCAGTTGCTCTTAATTCACTGCCTTCTGAAATGTTTTCCTGCTAAAATTAAACAACATAATAGCTAAAGATGCACTTCCCAAATCCCAAAATAAGCAGCAAGGTCATCTAGGGTTAATCTTGTCCCTCTAAATCCCATTTTTACAGCCCTACCCCGAGAGTGCGTTCTCTCTAGCGACACCGCAGACCAGCTCGTACCTTTACTAGCTCATATACAGCATCAAATTCTATATAAAAACCTGGCCTCCTCCCAACATCAACACTGGAATCCTTCACAAGCTAAAGCAATACCTGCTCGCCACTTACCCTGTTGCCTTGACAGCACCTGACCACGTTCGCTCATAGCGGCATGATTAGTGAGGTGAAACACTATCTCTGTAAGACTATGTGACAACTCTGGCACTTTATCTAGGCCCGGGCTCAGTTGCCCTTAGCACCTAGGATGGGAAAGTATGGAAGTGTGGTAACGATGAGCTCTTAACAAGCTGTGCTGGAAAGGCTCTTTAAAAATAGCGCCGGCTTCGTTACCCTCTATCTCACAGCCCTGCCATTGAGACTGAGCCATATGGATGGGGCCCTGTGGGGGAGCCGTAACAAGGGGATATGACGGTGACATTACCTGAGTCTGCATTCTCATGGCCTCTGAAGGATTGGAGGAAAGCCATCGAGACATGTTGGACATTAATTTCTTCTCTTTGAATGTATGTTGTGTTCCTACATGCATGCTACTGACAAATGTGTGTGACAAATGAGCATATATATGTGTGGGTGAGAGATCCCACAAGAGAATGAGATGGTCCTTAAGTATGCATCTATACAAAAGAGCAACAACTGTGTCTATGGGGTGTGCGGAGGCATTATGCTAAAATATGACCGGGGGGCTCATTAGGGGCTATGTTGTGAGGCCTGGTTGCCCTTGTTTGTGCGAGACTGCGTCTGTCTCCTCACACACACCTCTGCTTCATTAGAGGCGACAGCGTCAGGCAGGGAGACTGCGGGTGGATTCACCCCCCACCTGAGATCATGTATAAATTATTCCCCCAGTGCAGCATATATACCCCCCTCTCCTTCTCTCTTATTTCCTCTTGCGCCTTCGGTTTCTGCTGAACCAGCGAAAGTCGTGCCCGGCCTGCCACAGCTGATACTGTTTGTATTTGTTTGTCCTGTCATCACCCTCTCGCTCTTTCTCTTTCCTTTAAGGTATGACAGAGTGATGGTTCATTCTAAATATTACAAGCAGAAATACAAATGAACTATGAATCCCATTGTGCCTAAATGATTCGAACACAAGTACGACAAGGATATTACATTAACAAAGAGAAAAAATGGACTGTTCAAAGACCGATTCTTCTGTCTAAACCAATTCATTTATATTTGATAACAGTGGATTACATAGCTGAAATCTTTTCTCTTTTCCTGAAGGAACAGCACAATTAAAGACCATTTTTGAACCACTTGCAGCTTCAAAAGGATTTGCAAAAATGATTGTTTTCAAACATGTTTCCCCAAAAGATCTGACTTTTGTTGATCAGATTATGTTATTTTATTAGTATTATTAATAGTGCTGGGCAAAGATTATTCGTGATTAATCGCAACTTTAATAAAAGTTTTTGTTTATATAATATATGTGTGTGTACTGTGTATGTTTATTATGTATGTGTATGTATGTATATATACAGTATGTATGTAACACATACAGTATATATTTTGAAAATATTTACATATATTTACATGTATTTATATTAATTTAACTTATATTATATAAATATATTTAATATATAAACATAAAATATTTTTCTTACATATATACTGTACATGCATGTGTGTGTATTTATACATAATAAATATACACAGTACACACACATATATTATGTACACAAAAAAAAACTAAACAAAACAAAAAAAAACAACAACAACAAAAACCCAACAACTTTATTTTGGATCGCGATTAATCATTGCCCAGCACTAATTATTAATATACTATTTTAGTATTTATTAATATTCTGAATCATTTATTTATTTATTTTTCCTTTTTACATTCTCAGTTTTATTGTAATTTTAGTTTGTCTTAGTATTTTTATTTATATTTAGTTTTTTTATTATTATTATTTTTATTTCCATATTAGTAATTTTTGTACTTACTGTATAGTTAATTGTCAAGTCAACATTTCTCATTTTTGTTTAGTTTATTTTTTTTTCACTCAGTATTTATATTTTGTTTTATTTCAACTAATGACTATGTTTTGGATAGGTTTAGTTTAATGGAAACAATGCTGGTTCAGACCAGTAGTCCTTCCTCAGACATGCACTATTGGTTAACCCTAACTGGCATGTGTGTCTACTTTTTGGGTATTATTATTATTATTATTATTATTATTAATGTCATTATTATTCTTAAAAATTAATTTATAGTTCTAAAACTGTACTGTGAATGTGAATATTAATAATATGTTATAAAATACATGGCATTTATATTTATCACAGTGGGTGATAGTGTATAGGAAAAATGCTCTGACATAAAAAATACACACTTTACTACTACTACAGATATGATAAAATCATCTTTTTAGAATAGTCACAATGTATTTCATGAAATTGCTCCCATTCCGTTTTTTTTTTTTTTTTTTTTTTTTTTTTTTTGGTGGCATTACTGAGAAAACCAATAATGTTCAAATCTGGAACATCGACAAAAAACATTACAACACAGTCAGCAAGTAATTATTCCTCACTCGTTCTGTGAATTCACTATATTCTTGTAAATCGTTAGACATATTTTCAGTGTTCAGAATACTGAGTGAGCACTGTTGTGTTTTCATTATATAAATAAATATTGATGCATGCTTCACTGAACTGTTTTGTTAATTAAATACATGCTTACTTAAATCCAATGACAGCTGGAATCTTACAGCAAACAAGAGAATCATCTTTTTTTCCACTTTTTTTTTTTTTTTTTTTTACCCTCTGTGATACCAAATCAGTTGACAGCAAAGTAACATACAATTAGTTTATAGTTTAATCAATGTGATTCCAAAGTGATGTTCCTCTGGCAAGTTAAAAGAGCTCATGGGGAGCGCTCAGAGGAGGCAGATGTGCTACACACATAGAAAAGAAATAGGATGATGGGTAAACGAGGCCCTCAAGGCACATTCCTAGCTATCTCATATTTGCTTGTCATTCTGCCTCACAAGTCAAATCATCTGTAACTTAGTCCGGGAAAACAGATAGCAGCTCTAGTTAATGTAACTCTGGATGACCATCTGTATACAGTACTTGTTTTAGCTAATGGTAATGGATGTCTTTAACTTGTATTTAGATTATAATGATGTTTTGCTAAATGGCAATAATAGTGTAAATGGACAAAAGACCCCTGGGGGTCTGTGATGGTACTGCAGAAAGTCACCCATAACATACATGTAGAATATAAAATATATTTCTAACTATTTATAAATATTAACTATATTGATCTGAATATTAACTAAGTATGTAATTTAATAATTATTTAATTAATATATTATTTCAACAATTGTATCATTAAATACTACTAATTATTATTACTACATAACTTCAAATAATACATTATAATATATTTTTGTAATATTATTTTAGTTATATATTTATTATTAAAATGAACTAAAACTTGTTTAATTAAAAAAACAAATATATAATGCTGCATAATATTATATAGTTGTATATATATTTAATGAAAGTAACTGTAATGTAAGAATCTGGCATTTTAATTTGAGAGTCCGTGGGTGTTACGTTGCTGCTTGCTAATGAAAGCGCACGACAAGGGAGTATAAAAATTAAAGTCTTTTAATGAAAAGTCAAACAGAGAAAATCCATGAGTGAGGGGTAGCAAACACATAACTTGAACTAATAGCAGACAAAGGACTTGGTGAGAACACAGGCTTTAAGTACTGAACGTAATAAATGGAGAAACAGAAACAGGTGTGGAGCTAATTAAGGTAACTAAGGAAAACTAGGTCAACGGAAGACATGGCAAAACACAACTAAAACAGATCAACATGTAACATTTTGCCCCCTCCCGGAACGACAAAAGCAGTCCAACAGAGGAGGGAGGGTGGGGGTTCAGGAGGTGGGCGTGGAGCAGGCGAAGGGGAGGCAATAGGGAAGGGACAAAAACAAAAAGAGTCCAAAACAGAAGTCCATGGGGGAGTGGAGGGTGGGAGGAGCCCGCAGCAGGAAGAGCCAGGTGGAAATCCAGAGGCCAGCCAGGATAGCGGCCCACGGTGGAGTCGACGGCGGGAGGATCCATGGTGGAGATGGAACCGTCGACACCAGGGGGCCGACTGACGGAGACTCGGTGGATGAGGAGCCCAGGATGGAGCCGAGCAGACGGAGAGCCAGGGTGACATCGAGGATCCGGAGGGCCTAGGCGGAGCCAGCGGCTCAGGTGACTGAGGCGGAGGCGGGGATCCGGAATGCCGCGGCGGAGCCGGAGTGATGGAGGACGAAGGTGAAGCTGAAGGGAAAGAGGAGCCTGACAGAGCCGGAGGGGCAGAGTGACGAGGCAAAGCCAGAGGAGTGGAGTCCCGAGGCAGCGGATGGTCAACGACTGACCAAGGCGGAGCCGGAGGGACGAGGGATCCCGGTGGAGCTGGTGGGAGGACGGGCCACGGTGGAGACAAGGGAGCTATGAGCCAAGGTGGAGCCGATGGTTCGAAGGACCGAGATGGAGTCCAGGACTTGGAGGCTGGAAGTCCCGAGGCAATGGATCAGAGCGCCCAACTGGCGCAGACTGAGGGTGAGCTGAGGGGCTGACAGGCACCAGCGGGGCTTGGGCTGAGGAACTGACTGGTTTGAAAGGAGGCGGGAGAGGGAGGCTGGGAGGGAACACAGGAGGACATGAGCTGGGCGAAAACAGCAGACACGTAGGAGATTCAGGGCTGGACGGAACCAGCGGAGACTCAGGAGACTGGGTAATGCCTCCCCAAACCAGTCTATAAGGTCCATTTCAAAGATGTCCATAAGTTCCTCAATATGGTTCCCAGAAACCAGATGCAGCTCACCCTCAGTCGCGGGAGTGTGTGCAGGTCTACCCTCCAAGCCCTCGATAACCACCAAAACTCCCTCGGGGACAGACGTTATTGCCGGCTCACGCATTTGGTCAGACGATGATTGCGGCTCAGGCTCCGTGGCAATGATCAGCTCAGTCGCGGCGGCCTCAGGCTCGCCGTTTGCGGTGGGTTCAGGCAGTGACTCCGTGCAGCGGGATGACATCTGTCTGGTCTCTGGTACATGAGTGGGGCTGGAGATGGCCTCCTCTGAGGGGCAGACGGTGAGTGGAGATCCGTTGTTCTCCAGCACCCACTCCACAAAAGTGGAGAAATCCTCTTTGGGACCGTTCGCTGGCAGGTGTGCCTTACACCGCTCGCTCAGGCTGGATAGGTAGAAGACACAGAGCGAGCGGTCCGGGAAGTGGGTAAGGCACGCCAGATCGAGAAAGTCCCTGGTATGGTCCTCCAGCGAACGGTCCATCTGCTCCAGGCACAGGAGTTGGACGTCGGGCAGATCCATTCCGGGAGAGGAGCGAAAAATAAATACATAAATAAACAGAAAGAAAAACGCTGCTAATATTTACTCACTTTGAGGGTCTGCTATTCTGTTACGTTGGTGCTTGCTAATGAAAACGCACGACAAGGGAGTATAAAAATAAAGTATTTTAATGAAAAGTCAAACAGAGAAAATCCATGAGCGAGGGGTAGCAAACACATAACTCGAACTAATAGCAGACAAAGGACTTGGTGAGAACACAGGCTTTAAGTACTGAATGTAATAATGGAGAAACAGAAACAGGTGTGGAGCTAATTAACTAATTAAGGCAACTAAGAAAAACTAGGTCAACGGAAGACATGGCAAAACACAACTAAAACAGATCAACATGTAACAGTGGGTGACTAATAATTTTTATGCTGGCCCTTGAATTTAGAAATTCCTGCATTAATAATATACAAAAGCTATTTCTAACTACCTTAATGGATATTAAACTATGATGATCTGCATTTTAACTAAATATGTTATTTAATAATTGTTTAATAATGATTAATTTATCTTTAGTTAATATTAATATATATATTTTTATTATAGTACAATTTTATATATGTATTGTAATCATGCTATTGTTATATTATTTATAATAATGTTATACAGTTATTTTTATGTTTATAGCTAAATATATAATAAAGTAAGAATTCAATAGAGTTCACTAGAATACCTGTTCAACAGTTCAAATGAATACCTGTCAGGTCTCGCTCTGTACTTTGCTTTTTTTCTGTCTCCTCCTCAATTGCTCAGCACTTTGATGGATAGATCTGGTGGCCTTGTGTCAAATAACAAGAGCCACGGTCTCTGAGGACCTTGCCTGTGTCCTGTTTCACTGGGCCTATTCACCACCCATGTCCCTGTATCCATCAAAAACAGCTGAGCTCTGGCACACATACACACGCGCAGTCTCTGTCTGACACCTGTGCTCCTTCGTGGAACATATATCACACTAACTTCAATGGCCTGCTGCAGATTTAAAGCAAAACAATCGGCTTTCTTTCGGGCCATTGTGCAAAAACATTAAAAAGCAATTTGCCAGCAGGGCTATCGAGCGAACATGCCATTGCTGCGACCTGACATCAGTCCTCCCGTGGATTGTTAGAGCTGTTCAGAGGTTCGGAAGGGAGCGGAGGATGGGAGAGTGACTCGCAGGGCACGGTCAGCCCTCTGTAAAAGGACATCAGGTACAATAGATAACTCAGGAACAGATGACTCATATTATCCAGTCACTGCCATTATTGTTACAGAAGGTTGGCAGCTTTAAATTATATGATATTTTATGTTAAACTTTACAGTTTATGCTACTAACAACAGTGTGGATGGCTATAATTAAAATTAATGTTACTGAAAATAATAATTAGTCTAACAGAAACATCCATTACATAATTCTTGTAGATCAGTGACTCCTTCAGCAGCTTCAGTGAAGACGTTGTTGGCATTCAAACAAAAATAAGTATGGAGCTGTAACTCTGATGTTGTTGATGCAAACTGTGAGAACTCTGACATTAAGAAATGGTAGGCTAGGAATATTAAAATGACTCTAAATAGTATAAATGTACAGAATATATAGGCTAAAATAGCCCTTTGATTACTGGTACCGTGTGCTGTCACATCATAATTAATAGTGTTGTTGTTAGTGTATTATGGTATTTGTAAAGGCTAAAATTCAAATGGAATGATTTGAAATTCTAATTACTTTGTATAATACAGCAATTTTACTTAAGTTCACCTCAGCTGCCCCCAGGAATATGTTAGTTTCATATCCGCTACAAAAAATTAATGCAATCACTTGAAACATTTTTATAAATCATGGTCGTCAATATTTCAAGCCAAATTTCCATTTTCTCATACATTCATGACGATTGTTGGATTTCTTCAGTAACACATAACTTTCAAACTGGTCATGATTTCAGATTGTCATGATTTACCATGGTAAAATGAATGAATAATGGATGTACAAAATATATCTGCACAAAACAAATGACTGGAAAGAAAACAACAGTAGGTTTTATAGGGCCAATCAATTTAAATAATTACGTATTGATCGTAAAATAATTATTACAGACATAAGTATTTATAACTGGCTGGTAAATTTATTTTAAGGACCGATTCTCATTATTAAGTTGCTTATTAGCACACATTGCAATAGCATATCAGCTGTTTATTAGTACTTCTAAAGCACGTTAATGTCTTATTCTGCATGACTATATTTTAGGTCCTTTAATCCTACCCATACCTAAACTTAACAACTACCTTACTAAGTATTAATAAGCAGCAAATTAGTTTATTGAGGCAAAAGGCCTAGTTAATACTTGGTTAATAGTGAGAATTTGTGTGACCAACTGCTCCTAACACTGGAAAAGAATGACATTATAGTGTAAAAATATTGGTTAGTTTTTAATATTGGCTGTTCACATACAGTCTAATTGCAAATGTTCTAATATTTCAACACACCTGAAGCTCAAATTTGGATCTAAAAATTCTGCATACACATATGGTCAGAACTCCATTGGAAATAAATTACTTACGGTCTGGGGTTTGTCTAAGATATCGGAAAGGCAGCTTATCCCTTCATTCCTCACTCTCTCATCTTTACCATCTCATCCAGTTGCTTTCATATTTATGCATTCATATGACTGTGCAAACAAGTCTGCATTTTATTATGCCTCCATATAAATCACCACCAAGCAGCCGGTATTACACGAAACAAAACAGAGGACGTGGCTGCTGATGCTTGACTGGCCCTGAGAAACATCCATCAGTTTATTGGTGGGGCTGTGTGTACAGCCGATCTTAATGATGTATCAGAAATTAGTAAATCATAAAACAAGGAACCTCTGGCACCTCTATTTGCATAGGAAGGTAAACAAAAAGTGCTGATAGATAAAAAAAAAAGAGTGCTAGAAAGACAGAGATTTCTTTCTATTGTTTCAGGCGTCATTTGTTTGCCACCTCTGTACAGTTGAGGCGTTGGCTGCAACGATGCAGGACAATCACTCCACGACACTCCTCAATCATTCATTCAGCAAACGGGGAACACCTGATGAATGGTGGGCAAGGAAAATAATTGCACAGTGTGTAAAATAGTGCCAGTGTGCAGCTGGAACACATTAGAGTGCATTGCTACCTATTCTGTGGTTTCACTTCAAGGAATTTGTGATCTCGTTTATACACTGGGTGCACAGTGGGCTCCGTTACTGCTTGCTTTTCTTGTTTTCTAATGTTATATATAAAATTTTATTTATTTATTTATTTATTTATTTATTTAAGTTTAGTTTAGTTTTTATATATTTATATATAAGATATTATTATATATGAATATATATAAGATATTCATATTTTTTAGCAAGGACATTAATCAAAACTGAAAGGCATTTAAAATATTCCAAAATATATCTGTTTCAAATAAATGCTATTCTTTTGAACATTCTATAAGATTCCTGACACCCCCACCACACACACTATATTAGAATGATTTCTGAAGGATTATGTTATTGAAAATGTAACATGAAAATTCAACTTTGCCTTCACATGAGTAAATTATATCACATTCCATACACAATGAAATAAATATTAAATTTAAAAATATTTCTTATATTACACTTATTTGATTATTTATTAAACAAAATACACAATGGCCTGGTTTCACAGACAGGGCTTAGACTAAAACACAATTAGGCCATAGTTCACTTAGGACATTTAAGTATTTTTTATTTATTTCTTTTTTTATATATAAATGTGCCTTATAAAAAAAACAAAAACAAAAACAAAAAAAAAACCTGTGCATCAGACAAAACAGAGGCACTGATATATTTTAAGATCAGTCAGTGCAAGTTTCGTTCAGTTGAAACAGCTCAGATTTACATTTTAGTCTGGGACTAGGCTTAAGCCTTGTATGTGAAGGGGAATAAATAACAATTTATATCATTTATATCATTGTGTATAATTTCTTGATTGTTGCAATGGAAGGAAATCTTAGGAACTAATAAACATTTGCTTAAATAATTGCTTTCAGTACATTTATTCATAGTCCTGAACATGAAAATTACTTTTAATGCATCATGTACAATAAGCATAACCATTTTTTTGCAGTATGTAAATTTGTGGCATTATGTAGTAGAATGTTGCAGAATAGGTGTTTATACAGCTTGACTTGGAGATCTTTAGAAAATAAGACAGAAGGTAGGTAGCACTTAGTCAGCACAGTTATAACTTCAGTGTAATGACGTTTGGCATGGTAACAAAGTAACCTTAACTCTAATTAAATTTGCTAATGTTCAGCACAATTCATTCTCCTTAATCAAGGTCTGCTGTTATCAGGACTGTAACCGATAGTACAGAATCTCTAAATTAAGGTTAATTTCTCATCCTTTGCCTTGAGCAGCCACATTATTGATAGCTATGAGCATCAATTTGGCATGAGTATTAGTGTTTGTTTAGGACAAGTTATCCTGTGATGGGCTAATCTATTAGTGTAGCAGGCAGTGTAAACACAAAATTGCCTGCCACCTTACTTCACCCCCAGCAGATCCATACCGGGAGGCAGGGCAGCGAGGCCTGATTGCGTCTAATTCTTTGTTCCATTTTCTGTGTCAAACTTAATCACATTAAATGTGTGTTACTGTCTTTCAGCCTGAGACACGGGTAAAGCTTGCAGCTCAGGCTACAGAGCTGGCCAAGAGAAGAAGAAGAAGAAAAAAAGATCAAACTGAGGATTTTATATCAAGTCATTGTTTAATTATCACTTGTTTTTTCTCTATCCTCTTCTTCCAGGCTGACCTACACATGCACACACAGACTTAATGAGTGCAGGTATGTCAGAGCGAGAGAGATGTCACTCTTCATTTCATAACAGTGGCTGCTTTACAGAGGAGTGGAGCCCTATGCAGGGTAATTACCGCACTGTTTTCCGTGGCTGGTGGTAATGTTGCCCGAGGGGAGCCCAGGTGCACCTGCCTCAGAGTCGGCCAATTACTCGCCTATTTCCCCTAGCTCAACATTTTTATTCAGGCAGAGGTAGGGCAACTCTTGTTTTCATCATCTCTTTTTGTCCATTAGTCTGATCTCACAGTTTTAGATTTTAATATGAATTTTGTGAAGGTTTGCTTGTTTGTTTTAGTTTATGAATATTAACAGATGCTTTCTTTTTTTTAACACAAAGTATGAATGTGCGTAGTATAATGTAATCTGGACATACTGCATTCATCATGCTGTCATTGTCATGTGACCTATTAGCATAAGTGGCATTGCTTCACTGCCATTCACAAATCCTCTCCAGCGTTGGTTTAAAATATTGCTTTTCATCAGATAAAAAAAAAAAAAAAAAAAAAAAAAAAATCTGAATTAATTTTGTTTTATTTGTATTTTAATTAAAAATTAAAAACATTAAAATATCCTTTCAAGAACAGTTGGATTTGAGTTTAGTCAATGCAATTAAGGAACGACTGGCAAGATATCCAGGACTTTGTGCAAAATTTCCTTCGAGGTGGCATTATTGTGATTTCATTGTCACTGAATGTACAGGTACTGTAGATGGTTGAGGGAAAGACTGAATGCCTGTTCATACCAATGCCAGTGTTCGGTATGAAAATTCAGTCTGATTTTCGACTGAGACTTGTCTGTGTAAAAAACAGCAGACATGCTGAATGAAAATGCAGATTCACTCCCTGACAGTAGATGGCACATATAGAAAAACAGAAATAAGAACATAAATACTGTACACAAAGCAAATAATGTTTGTGATGCCTGCATGTCACAGAAATCAAACAATATTGTTATCATGTTTTATACAGCCATTCAATATTCTTCATTCGCTATGGTATTTATCAAACAACACCAAATGCACAAGTATGGAGGCTGTCTCCGAAATCACATCTTGTTTTGAATGAGTAATTACTTTGCAACGGTTAAAATAGTATGTTCTTTATAATATGATGTATAATAATGTGTGTAGTATGAATGTATTCGTCATTCACCATCTATCAGCATCAGCTTTGTTGCTTCATTGCCATTCACAAATTCTCGCCAGTGGCCTCATGGATAGTAAAATGTCCTTTCGATGTGAACTTCATAATCTTGCTGAAAGTAGTAGGTCAACTTTTCATCTACTGTTTTTGAATAATTTGATTTCGGATATTCTATTCTTTTCACATACTGTTTTTCGCCTACTATGCAGTTGGAAAGTATGCATATTCGGACGACTTCTTCCTTTGCTATTACTGTCATTTAGGAAAATAGTCTGTTTGTGAGTGTTTTATGTAACAGCAGCAGCTCTGACCAAAGAAGCTATTCATATTGGTTGACCAGTTTTAGAAAAGAAAACACTGGTCTGTTTAAAAAAAAAAAAAAAAAAACTTTATGACATGCAAATTTTCCTGGCTGGTCTGAACAGATACATTAACAGCTGAGCTGTGAACGAATATGGCATGTATTCTCTACACTGTTTTGGCAGTTGAATCCACCTTCATGAACTCAATCAGAGGTAGATGTGTCAGCCGTGTTCTTTGAGAGTACATCTAATTCTGTTTTTCACAACCCGTTGCCCACAGCTGGGATGTCATTTCCTATTTAAACTTTGATGCACTTCAAAAGAATCTGGTACTTTTTTTATATGTTTATTTTTTATTAAATATTCAGCTTGTTGTGTCCTTTTGGTTCCTCTTCATTCTGGGGGTGGTGTAGTCAAATGGCAAAAGATTTGGACTTGGGCTGAAAGGCTGTAGGTTCAAGTCCTTCAAGGAGTTATGCTTGAACTGTCTCCTTTGTGCCTATGAGAAAAGCATTTGACCTCTGTTCCTTGAACTGAAGATGTGCTAAACCATGTGATGTGTGGCAGTGTATGGTACATTTTACTCTGAATCTGGTCTACTTCCCGCTAGCGAAACAAATTCCACTAATCCTGGGGGTATTGTTTGAGCATTTGAGGGGATGCCAATAGAAGTTATGCAACAACCAAAAGCCAGCAAAGGTCAAATGAAAGGTATGTTTTTAGCATAGTGCTTCTGGTGAGATACAGTTAGGAATCTATTATTGTACTTCTTGAAAAGGCAGCGCCTGTTGCTCTCTAATGGTGGATGTGTGAGTTGTTAATTGGCAAAAGTAAAGGGATGTAAATTAGTGGAGCTATATATACTATACATATGTAATTTATGTAGTGTGTTCAAGTATAGTGTATTTTTTCAATAAATAAATATATATTTTTTCCTTTCTCTTCCCACTGAAATCCTTACATTTGTAAGTGGTCTTTCTTATGATGATAGAACCTCTGTCTCTCTTCTGTAGCAGCCTGAATGAAGAGAGAGTGGCAACATTAGCAGTATCAGCTTTATCTTCTCCTCGAAAGCGATATTTTTAAACCAACACATTACACTTAGCCTTTCTACTAAATAATTTAGTCCTACAAACCACATTAATGGTGGTATACATTTCAGCCGGGACTGAAAGTACTTATTTATCTGCAAAGCAGAGGGAACTGAGAGTCGGAAATGAAGATGGACATACTGAAAGGGTGAGAGAGCATGAGATGAGGAAGTGAGTGCTTTCTTTATTTTGGAAGTCATCCTTTCTGTTCCCAAGGGCCTTGAGAAACAAGTGTTTTTCAGTACCAGGAAAAAGAGCACAGGCAATAAATAAACAAAATGGGTAGGGAACAGGTGAATGAATAATAATAATGATAATAATCAAAAAAGAAAGAAAGAAAGAAATAAAGAAAGAAAGAAAGAAAGAAAGAAAGAAAGAAAGAAAGAAAGAAAGAATGAATGAATGACTATACCACCAAAACAACAACAATAATAATAATAATAATAATAATAATAATAATAATAATAAAAGAAAAAAGGGAAAAAAATAAGTTGTACAATTTTATTTATTTATGCGCTTATTACTTATTTATTAATTTACTACTACTGCCTACTACTACTACTATTACTACTACTACCCTTTCTCTATTAATTAGACTCTTATACTGTATCATGTTTTAATCTGAAATAATTTTGATTTAAAGTAGTATTGTGCTACAATTTTCTCCTCAGATACTGACAGCTAATAAAAAAAAAAAATAAAAAAAATAAATAAAAATTAACATGCAGATTTAGTCAGCATAACACATACCAATTGGAACAAGAAGTGCTGGTTCCTGTTATGTTCAAATATGCAAATTCTGAGGTTTAGGTAATTTCAGACAACAAGAAAACATCCACATTTTTCTTTCTTTCTTTCTTTTCTTTCTTTCTTTCTTTCTTAATAACCAAAAAATATATTTATAGCCAAGGCCTAGTGATAAGCCTGTGGCCATGATGTCTGTAACTAGTCTTAGTGGTTTTGACACAACCAGGAACACTGGTGTGAAAGCACAACCGATACACTCAACAGTTAGCTTCAGTAGTGTTGAACTTGGAATACATCTGTGTGGTTCAGAAACGTAATCCTATCAGAGGCCTATGGGGAGAAGGAGGGGAAGAGGCAATGGGAGGAGGAGAAGGAAAAGAAGGAATCATGAAATTAGATGCAGCTCTAGGGAGAAAGAAGGAGAAGTGAGAGATTTATGGAAGGGAGAGAAGTAAGAGCTTTACCCTTTGAGTGTGTGTGTGTGTATGTGAGAGTGTGTATGTGTGTGTGTGTTTATATGTCCCCAGGCGATAGGGTGTATAAAATGAACAACTGCAGACAGGAAAAGCTCTCTCTCACACAGGGACTGGCACAGGGAGCACATTGTCCCCGGTAACGACCTCTTTTTAGGGTCCTGGACTGCCTATGCGATGAATGTTTTGAATCATTCACAAAGTCATGAGAATACTAATTGTCAGTGGCGTACCATGGGGTTTCAGTCAGGGCCTTCAGTAAGCAACTGTAAACTACATGCACACATCTTACACATCTCTGTTACAGCTAATGCAGCCATGTGCATATAATGCACATATTATACCGCACACAGGTTCTCAACAACAATGACATCCCCTACATGGATCAGTAAATGTAATCCGCCAATACACGGATCACTATGCACATTCACGTCACTCTAAAATGACGACGCGCCCAAAGCAGCAAAACTGTACAAATGCTGGACATCCACACACCACACCACAGTATTATCAATGTACCACGTTCACTTCCATAACAGTGTGCATGATACAATTCTCATTAACTAATAACGCACTCACCTGTCACTTGTAAATAAAGTCTATGGGTCTGTCATTCCATGTCCCTTTACTCGTATTAAAAAGTAAACATGGCCAACAAAATAACTTGTGCTCGGTGCTAGCTGTTAGCCACTCATAGCCCTCGTAGTTGCAATCTTTAAAATGGTGCATAAAACCTTTGCTGACCTTTGTTAGCGAATTCAGTTTGGGTGTAGGTCTTCCTTTCTCATTTATTCTCTTTTGTCTGCAAAAGGCGTTTTTAGTAGATTGACAACAAGATCTGGTGTAGGTGCTGACGACTGCGGCTGTCATTTTCTTTTTGTTGACTTTCACTTTCGTACCTTGCTTGGAAATCCCTCAATAAAGGGGCGGTCTAACGCTGGGGGTAGCACTGGGCACGTAGCTAGACCCAGAGGGCGGGCTGTCATTGAACATCAAAATTTGATTGTCTGATGATTCTGTCACTAATGCTCGTAACAAATCAGATGTGATGTCTTTCAACAAAAGGGTAGCACTATCTGTAGTGCTGGCTGCAGACTTTTTTATGTAGGATATTCCAGTTCAACCTCAACGAAACTAATCATAGGCAATTTTGTGGACATTACACAAATGAAAACAATAACTAAATAGTCAATAAAACCATTTTTCACACAATTTAATTTTTTTTATAGGGCCAGCAGAGAAGGCCCTGCTGCCCCTTACGGCCCACCACTGCTAATTGTTTTCTTTTCCATTCCAAGCTATTTTCTCAATCTGGCTGCAAACACTTACAGTTTCATGATGCTTATCCTGATAATAGCTCCACTGAGCTTTTTGGTTCGTGAAATTAAAAGTTTTCCTAATAGTTATAAATCATTGTGCATCTGACAGTGCCTTTGGGAATGCTTCTATACCGTAGACATTTTATTCTGTCACCTAATTAACATATTTCAGGTGATGCTGGTGTTTGGGGCCTGCTTTCATTTCATTATTACTTCGCTGTTGAAATATGTGAACATATGCTGTAGGAATTAATGCAGGAAACTCCAAACCCATTTATTATGCAAACCAGAAATAATGGAAAATGTGTACATTTGACATGAATTAAATCAAAGCCTGAGGCGTAAAAATACCTAGGTCTTAGGCATAAATTCAGAAGTAATACCGGTTTAATTTAAGTCTCTGCAAGAAAATAACAGCCGCATTTTCATGTTTTTTTGAGTATGATGAAATCTCAGTGTTGTATTCCCTCTTAACTGGACTTGTTGAATGGTCTCTACGTGCTTGTTTAACAGAATCTAGCCAGTAGAGCCTTGGGTGGGAAGGGTTTGTCTGGCTAATGTAAATTGGCTCAAATAGGCCCTTGATTTATGTGTGTAAGATGGAGTGTAGAGTGTTATGTCTCCCTCTCTGTTAGATACAGAATGAGTCACATGCTCTCTCTCTCTCTCTCTCTCCCCCCTTCTCGTTTGTAGAAGGCGCAGGTTTTCTGTCCATGTTGCAATGGCTTTGCCTCACAGTCAGCTTTTCTGTAAGTGTTGATGAAATCGCTCAAAGGGGGGGGGATTACCAGAGTACAAATTTATCATGACACAGAAATTTGCCAGGAGCACTTTTTTATTCTTCCTTTTTTATTTTATTTATTTATTTATTTATTATTATTTTTATTTTTTTTTTACATTTGTAACAGAATGTGGTATGAGAATATTTATTAGCTCTGCATAGAAATCTCTTTTCGATGAGACATTCACAAATGTTCTGTAATAGGTGTGTTTGCCTTTAAATACACACACTGTTATTTTTATTTTTGTATTTACTTATGTAATGATTTACATATTTCTTTTTTTTATTTCCTCATGTTTGAAATCAATGCTCAAGTTCATTCATTCATTCATTCATTCCTTCCTTCCTTCCTTCCTTCCTTCCTTCATTCATTCATTCATTCACTTGTTCACTTATTTAAATTATTTACTTTTGTTTAAAATTAATAGCCACATTTTTATTTTCTTATTTGCGTTTCCATTTAATTATTAATTTATGCCCTTGCGTTTGAAATTAACTCAATGAATTTTTTAATTATTTTTTTTATTTGCATATTTATTTATTTATTCATTCATTCATTCATTCACTTATTTCCTCATGTTTTTTTATTTTCCCAAGTTTGAAATTAATGGTCAAGTTTTGCTTTGAAGGGATTCATCCAAGACCAGCATAATCACTTAGGTAAGGTTTGGAGTCCAGCCACAGACAAACAAGGTTATTTACCATGTCAATCAGAGATAACGATGGCGTCCATGCAAAACAAACAGTAAACACAATGAAATCTGAGAGAGAAATGCAAAAAACTAATATTCTGAGATTTAGGCCAAAGCTAAAACAACACGACTGGTCAAGTTTTGGATCTCGTTAGTCTTATATTCGCTGAGTGCTATACATGCGCTCAAACAAACTCAGTTTCTTTGATCTTTTCGCTGGATAGGACAAAATGATATATGCAAATTTATTCCAGAGAAAGGTTGTAACACTATTTACTCTTAAATGTACATTCTCCAGGGGAATACAGGCCTAACCGCTGAGCTTTCCATCTGTGGAATCGTATTAGAATCTGCACAGCACTAAAACAAACATAAAGCTGCCTAAAATAGTGTACATTTCGATAATGGAATCTGGTGGACAAAGAAATCTGTATTACCAAGGGGAAGGCCTTATCTAGTGATGGCCAGACTATGCCACACTGGGATGGAACAAGAAATACACAGAACAAAAGAGAGCACGAGAGAATCAGGGGGGTGGAGGACTGTAATTGTGGGGAATCTATATCTGTAGGATCTGCAGGTCATTTAAGAGAGGTAGCTTGTTTCATTAGTCTGTTTTGTAATGATACTCTCTGATTCCCATCTTGTCCCACATTGATTTATGACTAGGGTGGTTGGGAGTTTGCAGAAATACTTACGCCAACTGCTCAAATAAGATAAGGAGCACTGCTTTACTCATTGTTTGGTAAACCATGTACATCAAACACAATGTCAGAAGGCTATTTCTCTAGCTTTTTTGCTTTTGCTTTGTCTTTGTCCATCAAACTTTTAGAATTCACTAAAAACCATTAATTCATGAGGCAGTTGCCAATTGCAATTTGTCTGTTATGCATGCTATATCATAGAGAGAGTTTACTTTGCATGTCGAGAACATTATGATAAAACATGAGTGTACTGGCAATTTGCTTTTGCATGAATGACACAGAGACTGTTCGCTGTCGCAACCTGATTATGCTGTTGTAACATTTGCATATGGCCAAAGAAAGATACATGTTGGCATACGTATCTGTAGAGCACTGTAGAGCTACATCTCGCTACCACTGGTGATAGGTAATAAAGCAGATGCTTTGTTTAGAGGTATGAATATGCAAATTAGAAAAGTTAAGTATCATTCTGAGGGTGACATACTTTACATCACCACAGAGGTCTCGCAGCTGTTTTTCACCTTTGCTCATTTTAATAAAAATCTCAAGTGTCTTTAAAAATACCTGCAATGTGTCAACATGTGCTATCAGGAGAAATGCAGACCGGATTTCGCAGAAACATTGTGTTTGTGTAATGCTGATGGAAAAGATTGTCGATTGCGGGTCAGATGACTCTTAAGGTGCTCTTGTGATTTTGAGCGTGTGTGCTCATAGATGTTTATGTCTGGGAGGGTCAGGATGATTGTCGGGCAGAGTATTGCACTCTAATTACAACGTTGACAGGAGGAGAAAGAGCCTGACAGAAGATATGATTTTCATTATTTATTACATAGAAGATGGAGTGTTTTTTTTTTCTCTTTCTGTCTGCTTGTTTTTCAGTCTCACCATCTTTTGGTTTCCTTTCATTACCTGATATTTATTCCATCATTACTTTCCCCATTGTTGTTGTTGTATTTGTTTATATTCTTCTGCATTATCATGGGGACACAAATCTGTTTTTGCCATTAGCTCAGCTGTGTGCCTGTGTATGTCATGGTTGTGCAACATTCACAACTGAACTAAAAATTTAAGTGTTTAAATTCCAGTTTAATTACTGAATTTGAATTTAAGCAATTGAACAAGAGCCAAAGATGTGGTTTGAATTTTAATTTAAAGATATCAAATTAAATATATTGAAATGCATATGCCTGCAATAGAAAGGAAAGGTTTGTCAAGATAAACACTGACATTGGCTTGTCAATGCCTTGCCTGAGAATCTACAGAAGTTCCCAAAAGCAAACACCAAACAGTGCTGATATACACTCACTGTGTGCTGTAATACTACCAAAATTTCATGATCCTAACTTTTATCTCCATACTGAAATCTCAGTTGACCACACAATAATCTTTTCTGAATCATTAAAATATAGCTGTGTTGTGAATCAGAGAGTCTGTAGGAATGTTTTTAAAAGATTAGCTTAAATAAATTTTATAAACAGCTTTTGAGATACGATTCTTTATGAAAATGGAGTAGAGGCTTGGACCAAGAAACAGTGTTTTGTTAAGTCACAACTTAACAAGCAGATTCAGTAAATTTCCCTTTCTGTAATTCCAATTCAGTTTCCAGTTCAACTTCCTGTTTTCACAGTGGGACAGGGAAAATGAGGTGGAATTGCCTATTTGCAGCTTACTGTTATTTATTAAAAAAAAAAAAAAAAAAATCCACTGGGAAGCTATGAGAAATGCAGGAGAAACACGTGGCAGTAGAACAACACAAGACAAAGAACGGAATACAGTGAGAGCAATACATACAGTACAGGCAGATTAATTGAGGGGTAGAACAAAGCACAAGTAGGGATAATCAGTTAACTGATAAATAACTATAGTAACAAACAGGTCACAAGAACAAAAGAAACAAATATTTAGCAATTTCATATGATTTTGTAAGATGTGATTCTTAGTAAAAAACATACAATTTGTACTAAAGCATGAATGTTCATCCCTAACCCCACCCCAAAACCTAACCCTCAGTTGTGCATGAAGAGGTTACACAAGATTGTATGAATTCATATAAATCTGCTACCAGTTTGGCCAACTGAAAATTAGTTACGAACTGTCATAAGACTGCGTTGGTATAGTCAAGTGCATTTCCTCTTTCAAAGCAAGTCTTCTGTGCGCCATTCAAAATGATTCTGGGCCCATGTTAGATGAATTCCAGCACCATGGACAGGGGAAATGCATAAGCACATTGCTTGCAGGCAGATCAGGAACAGCATACACCGCCATTGCTTCAAACTCCAGTTTGGTGAGTTGCTCAGGGAAGAAATAACTCATATTTCATTCTATTCTACACTCTATTGACATTGACTAAGGCTGAACATGGCCTCACTAGCAACCTGGGACCGCCTCGTCTGTCTCTGTAGGTCTACCAGAAATTCCCGGCCAAGAATTTGTTCACCCCAGCCTACACCAGAAACGCAAGAGCACAGCCTTCATTTACTCCAATTCCCCTACGTCATAGAAACTGAAGATTAGTTCCCCTATGGATTCTGCAATCTTTTTCACACTGCACTTTATTGAACCCCACCGTTAGCCCTTTTCCACCGAAAGGCTGCTGGTGGCCAATCTGGAACCGTTACATTCATTTCCACCACAGAAAAAGTGACACGGCCAGGAAAAAACCTGCTGGTCTTAAACCAGGATGTGCTGATGTCAAAGATGGTATAATGCCCATACCAAACGTTTTCTAAACAAAAACACAAGAACAAAACTAGATCTTTCCCATTATTTCCAATCAACAAAATGATACACTGGAAATACTCAGTGTGGATATGTCATTGCATATCACCTTTATTTTCCCCATTTGTCTATATATATATATATATATATATATATATATATATATATTTATTTATTTATTTATTTATTTACTTATTTAACACATTTTATAAATGTGCATTGATTTCTCTACACAAGGGGTTCTCAGCTCTGGCCCTTGAGGTCCACTTTCCTGCAGAGTTTAGCTGCAACCCCAATCAAACACACGTGAACAAGATAATTAAGATATTTAGGATTACTAGAAAGTTACAGGCAGGTGAGTTTGATCAAGGTTGAAGGAAAGTGAACCTCGAGGGTCAGAGTTGAGCACCACTGCTATAAATTCTGACTGTTGCTTCAAAAAATAAAAAAAAATACCTTGTCATGGCATATGACTCATAAACACAATTTTTAAGACTGGTTTACAGATATCTTTTCAGAGCTAAAGTTAAAACCCAGCTCTGGCACAAAAACATGGACAACTTTGTAATTTAATCTACTAATAAGCACTGGCACAAATACTTAATCTGCTGATTTACTTCAGTTAAATCCTATATATACTATATATTGTAAATTACTTGTGCCTTGAGGGCTGTTCTTTTCCAGCTCCCTAATATAAATGCATGGAGACGAGCAGAACTGTCCAAACATTAGTATAACTGTATTATGCTCATTAAACAGTGGATATGTCACAGGTTCATTTAATATGAAGACAATGTTTAGTCTCATTATGTGAATGTAGGCCAGTTTCTTTTAGTGTGCATTAGCTGAGCCATCACTCATGCTTGCCACCTACAGGCAGCATAATGTAGCTGATGAGCTCAGACCATTAAATCAAATAGTGTCCTGACACACTGAATGCATGTGAGTTTACATATATTGATAATAAAAATGTTCAGTTTTTGAACCATAAATATAATAGAAGAGTGTTTTCAAGTCAATGCCTGTGTGAATTGGATGTTTTTGTGTACTTTTTGAAGAAGAAACAGGCGGAGAAGAAGAAAAAGATGGCATTAAGTTAACATAATAACAATATCTTTAGCACTTACAATTAGACATTACTGCCTTGATTTGCATGACCTATTGTAAAAGCAAGACTAATGCAATTATATTTCTATCTGGCTAATGGAAATGCATTTTGGTGGGCAGGTGTTAATAAAAGGTTGATTAGTCAGACCTGGATGTTATCCAGATATGGGAGTCATGAAGCATTAATGGGGCATATGGGAGAGAATCACAATTTTAATGCTTGTTACTATAGTTGTTGTTAGCCATTACAGCCAATTCTTACATCATTGTAGTGGCCGTGTTTCAGATAAATAAAACTAGTTTGGTAATGTTAGTTGGAGGCACCATGCAGGGCTTCATCCAGCGCTGGGAGGTTGTGTGTATGTTCACCATCCTCTCCCATTGATGCATTACTTCATTAAACTCTGTTCTCTAACTGGAGGAGGTGCAAGGTCGAGTTTATTTTAGCAAGCAATTTTCCTGCTCTCTCAAGCATAGGAGCTTTTCTTTCTCTCCCTCTTCGTCTGTCTCTTGTTCATCGCAAATGAAGAAGTAAAGGTAATGCACAACAGAAAGCTCAGTCAACGTATTGAATCACAAAGTGAAAAGGAAATGCTGACAGAAAGGTCAGTTATACAAAAGGAATTAACTTGCTACAAGGATGTATGATTTTGCTGAAATCTATGACAGAAAACCCCTTAAACTCTTAAGTGTAGTCATGCAAATGTGTGTCCTTCACCCTTGAACCGCCATTGTGTTCGCAAATGGTGAAAGATGAGATTTGGAGGATTTATGCTTGTTTTAGACCGTGACCACCTAGCTCGGTTTGGACAGCTTACATTCCCAGATTTGTGTGTATGGACTGAAGTGTGATTCACTGTTGTAGGAAGATCTTCTAGAGGCATTTAAGAGGGAAGTTAGGCAATATTATACATTTTTAGAACTGGTTCATGTGCACTTTCCTAGGTATTAAAATACCTATAAATAAGCAAGTAAATAAATAAATATTAATACTGATGAACTGATAATTATTTTCATGTCATGGATTACATAACCAATAAATGGCTGATAATTTATATATATATATATATATATATATATATATATATATATATATATATATATATATATATAATTTTTAAAAAAAATACATTTTAAATGTTGCTAATTAATTTAAGCATTACAACTTTATAATGTACAGCTTGAAAAATTTACATTTATTTTGAGATTTGTTAAATATCATATTTAACAGTGTAATTAAATTATTAATGCTTTAAAGATTCCCTTTATATGACAAAGGAAATCTGAATGTAAAAATAGAGGAATATAGCATGCACAATTAAATATCCAACATCATCTTCGTTAACCAATATATTGTACATACAGTTGCAGTACCATCTTTTTTTAAATAATTTTTGCAGGCGAAGTCCAGTTATTTCAATAGGAATCCATTTTTTTCCAGATTTTGCATGAGATTGTGCTAAATATTTCTCAACAAAGATAACACAACAGGTTCAAGTTAGTCAATAGATTCACAGTGATGCCCAACAGAAATTTTGCTGATGTAATTGCACCTTAAGTCCTTTTGACCTTCGTACGTTATGCAAATCGTCAAATTCCACCAGGAAAGTACAGAAATATGCCATGCTGTAAGTAATGTATGCATATGAGAATGGTATTCAACACACTGTTTTCACTATCTCACCGGCATACATACACTCTTGATGTGTTTGGCCACAGTGAACATAACAAAAGCAGGCAGAACTTTCTCCTGTCTAGCCAACATCAATTTGTCATCGCAAGTGGCAGTTGACTTGAAAGAGCATTAAGTGAAAAATATCTGAATAATGCATTTGTTTGGAAGTAACTTACTCATAGCAAGTATTTTCTCTGCAATACCATGAGCTCATCCAGCTCTGAAGTTTACAGATCTCTACCTCAGATGCCTGGATGATCTCATACCTGTTCAGATATCAATCACTTTGTAACAGGCTATCAACACCTCATGTCGGAGTTTGGATGGACACAGATATCCACCTGTCTGCCTCATTGACAAGTAACCCAAACTTCATTCAAGAGAACAAAGAAACGCAAGTTCTCTGCTATGAAAGAAGCGCAGTTTTGTTTTCCATGTCAGGCTTCTGTCACTCCCTCACATTGTCTTTCCTCTCTCTCTTTCCTCATCCCGGTGAAGATTCACAGGCTTAAATTATTAATTCTCTTCCCTGCCATAGATTTGTTCAGCCTGACACTTTTATTAAATTACATGTGCCATCAGTCATACTTTGGAGGGATGTTCTTTTAATTTAAGAGGTTCAGGAGATGCTTCTAAACTCACTTTGCTGGGGTGTTGTATTTATGATGGTGCTCTTTTCTGTTTCTCTCAAATGGTTCGCTCTCTCTCACATTACCTCTTTGATAACATTGTCAGTGTCTTTCCACTTGATTCATTCAGTTTCCACTTGATGTTTTAAGATTCAAAACTCTTCCTTGGCATTCGTAACTGTCTAAAGCATAAAAGTCTCTCTCAATTTCTCCCAAGAACGCCCGCTATTCTGTCTGTGGACCATATTAAATTGTTTTCTCTATGACCCTCAGTGGTCAAGGATTTATTTGGCTTTCAACAACACTAGTGTCACACTTGTTTTTATCAGAGAACAGAGCTCTGAATCCAGTGTGTGTTATATCTGACAGTTTGTGTTTCTTGCCCTCCTGTGACGTTTAATCTACTCTATCCTGCCTAAGGCACTTCACCAATGGTAACTTTCAGACGATAGTCCACTATCTAATGCTACTGTTGGATGATCTGCACTTGCTACTGTATATATTGATTGTGCTCACATATATAAGAAAATGCTGATAAATATCAAAAACCAGCTAGAAGCTTCATCTTACGGCTGTGTGTGGGACATGTTTAGGATCTAT